>UZAF01016470.1:28859-46883 GCA_900617895.1 Haemonchus placei
AAAAAAAATGTTCACTTTGAAATGAGTTACAACTTTTTGAAAAATAGCTGACGAAACGGGCAGAACTTTCCTTACAACCTAATACTATGAATAGTTGTGTTCAAAACCCTTCCTATTTCCAGTTTATATAGCGTCCATACTCCCGTGGACAGAGTCCAATCCTAAAACATACATTCATACATACTTACATACATAATACATACGAGTAGAGAGTAATAGACATAAGGCCTCCTGAGAGTAAAGCAGTATTTATCATCCTGTTCTTTGAGCGTGAATCACGTTTTTTCACCGCATTTATTTTGTTTCCATAATTTTGCTCAACCCTGTACATACAAACTACATACGAAACTTATGGTTTACTAGCGCCCAAATCGGCAACAAAATGGTGAGGTACAATAAAGGAAATGCAGAATCTCTTCGTTTCAGGGCCACGTTGATAAGGAGTTGCTTGACGCTTTGGATGATGCGCAGAAGCAGTTGCTATTCTGCCAAATGCGTGCTGAACAGGTGAGCAAGTTTTCAGTTCTTGTAGCATATAAGAAATTCGAAGAATTCTTGGCCGTTATCGCAGCAGGGCATTTTGTGTTTAGTTTTCCAGAGTTTAAAGAGGAGAGGCAAGCTTGAACATTTCCAGTATTTGGCAGAAAATTCACCTTCTAGGGAATATTGGGAAAACTTCAAAGGTCAAGATTGTAGAGTTTTTTTTGAAACACGTGACATTCCATTCAGACTAACCAAGCTTTTCATTCCTTTGTAATCTGATACTGACTGATACCAAAACTAGGTTAGAAGTCTCGAATCGTAAACAAGTTCGCCCGAAAATTGTCATATAGGGAAAATGTGCTCTTATATAGCAAAGTGGATCTGAGTGCATTTAGGATACGTGCACAAGAAAATGGGATTGATCGGTGTTGAGAAATGACTTACCTTCAACTTACAGTTGGTCGTGTTCGTGTTCAAAAATATGAAAATTTTCAATGTTGACCAACTCGTTGATATGACCTCACGGTTACACCCACTGAAGAGCTTTTACTGGGGGAGACGAGCAGTGGGAACGGTTTTGTGCGATCGATCCANGCCATCGCGGACCATTTGCCTCATTATAACAGTTTTAGCATTCTTAATACAGCTCAATAGCTGTGCGATTATTACTTCTAGCATTATTCTACTGTTAGTTCTTTTGTTCTTGAATTTCTTATTTGTTGCTGCATTCTGCTGCATTCCTTTGCACCCCACGTCTCTCGCCGCAACGCGACTGTTTTGTTCCTACTGTATCGCATCCCTTTTGATGGTATTGAAGTTATTATCTTGAGAACTGCCGTGGCAATCAGTCCCACTGCTGGTGACAATCACGGCGTATCTGATCGCTCCTTTATATTTGCCAACTGTTATACATATACTGTGTTTGTACTGATCGCGTAATTGCTTTTATTAAGGTACGCAAATGGCAAGCAAATGAGGAGCGCCTAGAACGTGAAGGCGCGCCGAAAAAAACTAGTAAAAAAGGGATAAAGTATGTAATCGTTTTACAGCTGCTTTCCTTTCTGTGCTTTGAAATGACATAATTAAATTTAAGGTGGTTGACCGGTGCTGACGGAGAAGTGTGGGTATGGGTGATGGGGGATCATCCTCTCGACAAGTCAATTGAAGAGATTCTCGAAGAGGAGGTAGGAAGAGTGATTGTGTACTAAAAGTATGCAAAGTACAATTAAAGTTTTAAGGCTCGTCAAGAGGCTCATTCACGTGCCCTTCGTGAATTGTCTGATTCAGCAGACGTGCCAGTTCCAACGCTCATATCAGATCCTAAGGAGCCAGAGGAGGCGCTGAAAGCGCAGCTTGGTCAAATGCGCGTTGGTATTACTGTGAGTATTCTAATGGTTTTCATACATTTTTGTCATCTTGACATACACTGCCTCTGCTTCTGCTAGCGCCCGAAGCTTGCTAAATTCGTACTTAATTCAACAGAATGCACATTTCTTCATCATGAGTTTATTGTTTTCTAGGACGTGATGCAGGATGATTCTGAAAGTTCCTTCGATCCCACTCATCCACTGCTGTTCAAACCGGTTGAGAAGGAGTATACATCAAACGGAAATGGTCCGTTTCATGTCTATTCTAACAACGAAACCCAATTTTTAGTTTTTTAATGAAGAGAATTATGGCAATACTCGGAAAATTGAAGTATTTATTTATCAGGAGCTACTTCAAGTGGGGGCCCTCTAGCGCGTTCAAATGTATCAGCGGTGACCTCTACTACTGTTTCAAGCTTTACTACCCCTCAACCTCAGAAAGCTGAACTCAGAGGGCCACCTCCGCCTATTCCTGCACGGCCTCCGGATCTCCTTGGAAAAATAGCACAGGTTGGGTCATTTATCTTTTTTGTTGCCTGTTGTAATAGCAGACATGCAATATATAGTGTTCATTACATTTTTTTCAATTACCTTCAACTTACATCTCACTGAAGGGTTTGAGACCATAATTTCAAATGCTCTGTCCCTAACCTACTGAGCGATTAAGGACAGGAAGCTTAGCCACCATTTTTTGTACCCTTTCACTATATTGTAATATTGAAATTCCTTGCAAATCCAACTCAATTTCGAAATGGCCTAGGGAATAGTGCGAGCTATAGGATGAACTGAAGGTGGCATCTTCAACTCTAACCTACCGAGGGTTTAGAGAAGGACGCCTGTGACGAAAAGGATATGCCCCGGGTAGAATAATGACCAGAGCTATATTTGCCGCACTCCTCCGCCACTAGATGCTTTCAGATTTCACCATTGTGCATTGTTTCACCGAGCGACCGACTGGCGCCGTTGCTGGCCACATATTGACAACAATGGATCGATAGGTACCGCTCACGCGGCCCTGTGCGCAGTCTGTCTTGCGTTGTCAACACGTGTCCAGCAATGCCGTCGGCCGGTCAGACGGTGAAACAATGAACGTCGTTGAACTCTGAAAGCACCAACTCATCCCTCACGGTAGCGGTTTTTAGAACAAGAATTTCGTGTCACTGAACTCTCGATAATATAGAACAGGAATTTCGTTTCTTTGTGCGGTTGCATCGTCGGCGAAGGCCACTGGTTTCCCAATTGAGTGTGTGAAATACTCTGTCCGTTTTCTGCTAAACCGTCACTCATCTAAGCCACAACTGCGGAAAGATCTCGTTCAGAACTCTGCGCCACTTGACATCTGATCCTTGGGAGGTTCATCTTTTCGCCCTGGGCGTAATAAGGAGTCGCTGTATGTAGTGCGGACTAACAGCTCACAACCTTCAAAAGCAAGTAGGTCAAGGCGGCAACGAATAGCGGCAGCGAATTTTGCAGTAAAGCTTCAATTCAGTATAGTGGCCGTGTCTGTAACCATGTTGGTCGCCACGAGGGGAGCGATCGCAACAGCCCCACTTAGCCAGGTCCACTTATTATGGGCCCTTACGGATCCTCTTGGGTCACAGCGTGAATCATTGCCACACTGTTTTGAATTGAAAAGGCTGCAAAATCAATATAATCCCGCTATCGTTGATTTGGTTGACCCAGCGATTTCTCAACAGTCTTCTATGTAGCTCGAAACAGCTCTAGATTGGCTGGACCTTTGACACATTATGAAACAATCAATTGACTGTGTTGCTGTGGTCTTTAGTTGTGTCGCCTGACAAAACGATTTGGAGTTCTGAGGAAGGTTGTACCGATCACCATTGAGTGATACAATTACCTGGCACCTAGTGATGATCGGCCTGAACGTTTGGAAAGCATTGCTACCTCAAAGAGCTTTTTCGCAAAGAGTACGTGAAAAGAAAGGAGCGCTGAACTACAGCTCGTTCAATTCGTCTGTGTCCATTGCAATAAGATTGAGTGTGATTAATTGCGAACTACCATTAAGAAACGTACCAGAATTATGGGCTCCAGGCATTATTGTTCAGATTTACCCGAAGCCATAGAACCGTAACTAGTTAACGACAGCTACGAAAATAAAAATTGACTTCATATTATCCACTGTTGACAACCTATTCCTTTGTACTTGCAGGGAAATAGAGCTAGAGGCGTCTTTTTTAAAGTGTGAAGTTGAGCGGCCTACTCGCTCCGTCATTTTGAATTGCTACTTCTTAGTGACACAAGTATTTTCGGTGCTGCTACCGAAAATATCTTTGTTACTCAAATTGCAGCAAGGTGGTGCGTCGACTCACAGTCCAAAATTGTTTAAAACTGGTTTCGCCAGACTTTTTGTAGTTAACCTTATTCGAAGGCTGACCTCATATTTTCCCAATATGAACCTGATCAAATGCTCTGTGAAAGCGTTCAAGAGGTCATGGTCTACTCTAATCGTAAGCACCAGCGAAGTTGCTTTGAGTTCAAGGAGTCATTACTGGTATTCCGGAGCGGACTCAAGGTTGACCATCTATACAGTAGCGCTCAAAAGTCTTCGGTGAAATGCTTCGACGCTTTTTCGTTCATAACTTTTTTCTTAGTAGACCAAATCGCGCGAAATTTGGATATGTTTAACTAGAGCATATTTCACCCTACTCAACCCTATTTGATTGCGAAGCTGCAATATCCACAGATAGAGCAAGGTGTTTGTTGCGGTAGCAGATTTTGCTAAAACTGAAGTTGTTGTCGTCTGCACTTATTCGCACCTTATGTGCGTTTTTCTCATCTATTGTGTTCGGCATTACCACTCGTNAGAGCATATTTCACCCTACTCAACCCTATTTGATTGCGAAGCTGCAATATCCACAGATAGAGCAAGGTGTTTGTTGCGGTAGCAGATTGTGCTAAAACTGAAGTTGTTGTCGTCTGCACTTATTCGCACCTTATGTGCGTTTTTCTCATCTATTGTGTTC
This sequence comes from Haemonchus placei, assembly GCA_900617895.1. Classification (NCBI taxonomy): domain Eukaryota; kingdom Metazoa; phylum Nematoda; class Chromadorea; order Rhabditida; family Trichostrongylidae; genus Haemonchus; species Haemonchus placei. The sequence continues at coordinate 33,694 of UZAF01016470.1, forward strand.
GGCATTACCACTCGTACACTTCAGACATGACAAAAAGAAAGGAGGTTTTAGAAGGGCCATCATCTGTATTTTCAGTCAATTTTGAGTTCAAGCCCATTGGGATATCTGGAACACGATCAGATTGCAAGTTAATAGTGGTAAATATTCACAATACACCCACGCTCCAAATATAGAAATTTCGCATGATTAGATTCAGTAGGAAAGGAGTTACGACTGAAAAGTAGGGCTGAAGAACCATTTCACCGAAGACTTTTGGGCGCTACTGTATATGACGTTCAGAGCTTTTAACACATTGACGGCAATCGCGTTCTGGGGAAAAAGAGTCGTAAGGGTACGGCCTTTCTTTCCACCCGCGACTGCATCTCACATGTGAACTTCGTGGTCCTACGCTGCCGGTTCTTGAGTTCATTTGCTCTTGCTATTTTTTGACGGTAGCACTTGTGTTGGAGAAATGGAGAGGAATTCAATCCTGATCTCAAATATGACCAGAAATTGTTTCGAGGAGTAACATCCACGTCCGGTCTTCTTGAAACCTGGGCATGTTGTACAATATTTTATGCTGTTTTGCCGTACAGGTTTGTTATGGTAGAAACCGCTTCGTTGGTCGACGTTTCGAAATATCGTCGTCTTCAGGAACTGAAAGCAGTTCGGAGCTCCTGATCTGTGGCTCACCCGACCGAATGAGATTGGTGCTAGAAAGATCTTGGAAGCGTTGCACATCCGAGAGAGAAATCCCGAGCTGAACAACCGAAATGAGTGCATTGCCATAACAGGCGAATTTCTGCCGTTCATTCCTTATTGTGGGCTTCGAGAACACCGCGCAACTCTTATCCAGCAGCCGTCAATGATGTCTCATTGGTCCCTTGTTGTTCACGAAGTTGAGTGGGACGGCAGCGTTGTTGGAACCGCAGAAGGTTGGTTTCTTCGTTGGGAGCTTTTAGTGTTTAAGTTTCTGGGAGCTGTTGCAACTGGTCTAGCGCGTTTGGGCGCTTGGTCGGGTAAGCCACAGATCAGGAGCTCCGAACTGCTTTCAGGTCCTGAAGACGACGATTTGTCGAAACGTCGACCAATAAAGCGGTTTCTACCATAGCAAACCTGTACGGCAAAACAGCATAAAACATTGTTTCGAGGAGTTTTGCATATAGTCGATAACAGTGGAGATGCTAAATTCTTTTCAAAGATATAATTTTCCTGAAGTTTTTCATTGAATGATGCACGATGTGCTAGGAGCGCGGGATCGTTTAGGTAAATTCAATGATTTGAGAAAAAAGTGGCCGAAAGTTGAACTATAGCCCAGCAAAATAAAAAAAAACAACAATTGTAGCCTTCAGTTGGACTGAACGGTGCCACGCTGCCAAGGAAATAGTCCAAATGTGGACTTCGTTGTCGAACGGTGAAAGGCACAGGTCGGAGTAATAAGTGTGAGACTACAAAAAGAAGTGAATTTATGGTTTTGACTAGAATGTGTTCATATTAGTTGCAACGGAGGGGTGTTTGGACGAGCTGTCCGACTGTTTATGGTACTGCGTGCAGCTGGCTACAGCAAGCTGCGTGCGTGCAACGTGTGGGTCCCGATGCGATTGGTGCGGCCTATACAACGCCGTGGCTTCTCGTCCGCCTTGCATGTTGACTTCGGCTGAGCCAGTTTTTGGGGCCCTCGTTGCTCCCTATGTGGGCCGTTTTTCGGCCCGACAGCATCCCCTGTGCTATAGTTGGGGGTCAAAATATCATCCTAGAAAGAACTCGAAGGAACTAGTTTTGTCGTGAACTGTGTCCTTAAGGAAATGTGGTTCCTGCGTGAAAGCAGATGGTCGAATAGTATATCGGTTTTTGTTTACTATTTTTCAATCTTCACTTGTGTCTCTCGTGCTCAAAATAATTCATGTATATGGGCAATTTATCTTGTTAATTTTTGCCCTACCTGAACTTGTGGTCTTGTAATCATTTTTTTTTTGTTTGATGGTATGCTGAAATTTGAATTGGTAACGATACTACTGAATGAGCAGAACCATTAATAACTTTTAGTTGTTGTTTATTTGTCCATAATGGTTAAAGCTTCAGATTCAAGCTTCTTCTCCATCAGCTTCACCCGGAACATCTCCATGGCAAGGTATAATAAATAAAAATGTTGTTCTGTGCTTGTACTTTTTGTTGGCTTCGTAGCCGCACTCAATGCGTTACTTAGGTTCATTGGAAACCCATCAGATTGTAGGCGATCCTCAATTACCGAAATGAAAACCATCATTTTGAGCATCCAAAGGCCCTGTTCACGAAGAAAGATGGTTTTTAAGCTGGAACGGAGCTGTTGCCTCAAAGTAGGCCCATGAGGCGCTGTCTTGTCAGAAAACTACCTACATGGGGCGCCATAGGGACCAATATCGACTTGGCCGGCGTACACGCACAGAACTGATCATGTTTGACGGCGCTGTAAAAGCAATGCCTTTCACAAGAGACACCCATAAGGAAGATCCGAACATCATGGCGTGATCCTTACGGGCAGTAGATAAAGATATTGGCTAGTCCTGGTTGACACTCTGACTTAATATGGTCAGCTCTTTACGGATTTTAACAACTGAGATCTCGTCGAAGTAGCACTTCCATGCCATGTCCTTATGGTAATCGCGTAATTGAAGACCACGTTACTGACCTTGTGTGAAGCTAGTTCAGCGTAAAAGGCAACTCCTGCGAGAGCCACAACTAGCTAAAAATCGGTATCATTAAAGTGTGCCCGCTTCACTAACTAACTTTTGTCTCTGCAACGCTTTTCCACCTTGCCGCTCATGAGGACGTTTGATGCGCTAGTGCTGTTATTTGGGATTAACGGCAAGAAAAGCGTAATAAGGGAACTATCAAGAGATTTATGTACGATGCAAAGAGGTTTAGAATCTGCTTACTAATTTCAAGAAAGGTCGTAGACGTCTAATGTCAAGGACATTTTTGACTGATAACCTTCCTCTCAGACCACAACGTTTAAAATTACAAAATTTTGTGATCGTCGTGTTTTAGATCAATTTTGACCGTAGATTTGTAGATTGATCTACGTATATGCTGCATGTTACAATGTCCATATAGTATTCTTTAAGGTGTAAAGATGAGAGCTCCTCGCGAGCAAGCGTCAGAGCATAAACCAGAAGATGTCCAAAAGCGGGAGTCTGAAATTTTCCAGAGTATTCAGGTAATAGTTACTCAAATTCCATGTTAATTTATGTGTACTACTTCGTTCATTATCAGGCTTCTTCAGTAACTCGTCTCACTCTGTAGGTTTGACAGAACAGTCTCTTGTTCAACAGTTTGCAATTATTTGTTGGGTGCGTTGGCCTAGGTGCCAGCAGTGCTGCAGTGAGAGTAGCACATTTCGATCCTCGATCTTTCATTTGTTCCTTTTCGACTCATGTAATGTACACATGTGATCGCTGCGCAACGTCGCGTGACGCCTTCGGCAGTGCACCCTTCTTGCTTTGAGCACGGTTGTTTTTGGCATGACTTCAATTGTGCAGCTGTTGGTTGTTTCAATAGATGCCTGCCCAATTACCCTTCCTTGCGATGAATTCTGTCGTCGTGCTGCAGCCAATTTTGGTTTCTTCCATGACGAGTAGAATTCATTCGTTAGTGAAGTTCAGTTGAGAAAAAGTGTATCATACCCACATGAAGCACACGTGTAATGTACTGTTTTTTCCGCATATTTTAAGGAAACGGTAGTGCTAGTTCTTTTTCTTATTGTGTTTTAGCTTCTCATTCACCAAATAAGAAGTTCTTTGCTCTTAGTCTTAAGGAAACATAAGCTTCTATATAACCGTAACCTGTTCTAGGAAAAACGAGAGCGTATCCGAAGAGAAGCTGAAGCCGAATCTGAAAGACAACGGCTTGAGTGGGAACAACAAAGTAATTATTTCCTTTACCTTACGTTTCAAAATCTTGCTTCATTATCAAAATCGTCTGATTGAAGTTTGTTATCGCGTAAGTTCAAAGGGATGGTGGAATTTTCCTGTAGAGTAAAAGATTCCTAATTTAATTTAATGAAATTTTCTGTTATTCTCTTGAAATAATAACAAAAATGGAGTCCTCCGACATATTGTTCGACTAAGCAAGCTTATTTGTTGGTGCTTAGTTTTTTTTTTTTTTTTTTTTTTTTTTTTTTTTTTTTTTTTTTTTGGTTTTTGTTCATTTGTGCGTAAACAGGGGTATAGAAGTGTTTGCTTGTCTGTTTGCATGTGCATGTACGTATATGTATGTGTGCATGCATTCATGTATGTTATACATATGTGTGTATATTGTATGTACTTGTGTGAATGGTATTGTGGGCACGCATTCGATGGAAGGTAGAGGGAGGGCTGCGATAAAAAAAAAAGAAACCGAATTTCATGCACTGTCTTACCGAGCAATATTAGACCAATTCTTTTTTGAATGTCTGTTGTGGCCGCAGCTCAAACTTTTAAAAAAGGCATCTTCCAAGGTCGTTTTTTTATTTTTCCAACGAATTTCAGATCAACGTGCGCGCGAAGCAGAAGAGGCTATGCGTAAAATGGCTCAGAAAGCGCGAGAGCAGCACAGACAATTGATTAGAACGTCGACAAGTATTTTACCAGCTCTCAACGACACAAAAGCAACTTCTCTGAGAGAGGCGATGTAAGTTTCACCAGGGTATGCTTCTATGTTACGTGTATCGAAGGCTTATATTTTTAAAGCCAGTCTTTAACGGAACAGCTTTTACAGAATTGTCTTATTTTTTGAAGGTCTTCTATTTTTGCATTCCAGTATTTATTTAGTTGTTTGAATATTCGAAAAATTCCTTTATTCGGAATTTACTAGAAAACAGTAAATAATAATCAACATAGTGCCCATTATGTTCTATGACGTGTCGCTAACGAAAAGCTGCCATCTACAAAACGGATTAGACTGCCTCTCATAATGTTTCGATGTGTTTTCGAATACTGGGTTTCTTATTAAGGGGTGACTGTGGAAGAAAGGGAAAAATTTCGATGTCTAAAATGCATAATGGATAGATAGTAGTACCTAGATCCCGAATATTAAGCCGCGACGGTAGGAGAAGGTGTAGAACTCCACCTCCAAGTCTCTTAAGTACCCTTTAACCCTTTGACGACAATGCGGATGTCGGCGTGACGCGCCCATGGGAGCATTCCACCTTTTTCGCGCGCGCGACTGGCACCCACTGTTAGGTGACACTGTCCCAGGAGAAATTCTTTCACTGGCTTACTGAATTTAGCAGTTGGTAAGAATCAAGAAAGTATGGTGGCACTCAAAATTGGGTGCCAATGTCCCATGCGCTAGTCATATTGGCACCCACCGGTGGGTGCCATTGTCATCAAAGGGTTAACAATATCTTGCGCTCCCTGGCTATGCCCTTCGGGGGAGAATTTTGGCTGTCCGAAAAGGTCCTTAATATTTGGTCTGCCATCCATACTGTGATCACAATTTCCGTGCAGTGCTCTTTTGGATCATGCTCTATCCCCTTCAATGCGCTGTTGCGTTTTACACACATCCATCAGATTTGTCTCCGCTGAGTTGTCAAATGTCAAACGAAAGATGGCCGCGTCTTCTTGTGGGCACTGATAGTACCGCTCCACAAGTTGAACATTACTTTTCCAATAACACCAGGCTTGTGCCGTTTACAATCCTTGCCGAATAAGTCACCTATTCGAATATGCGATTTCGATACCAGGAGCTTCGCTGTCTGTCCACCTGTCAGGTGTTGATTTTCTATATCATGGAAACGGCTCATCCAGGAGTGATATGTTCTTTCAATTGCTAGTAGCCCAGCCATAGGGGAAGTGAACTATTATTGTATAGAGTGAATTTATTGTGCTCGGCTCATATTTCACCTGTTCGAATATGCGATTTCGATAGGTGTATTATTTAGCACTTCTTCATTCTTTTTAAATTAGGCTGATTTTAGCTCTACTTCTTTCTTTTTGAATTTTTTGTCTCGCGAATATGTTCTTCTTTTTATGGACTGTTGAATTTGGGTATTTTCTGAGCCCTTATCATCTTCTAGAAAACGTGGAAATATACAGTATAGTATCTCATCTCAAACGTCTCAAAACGATTCTCTCTTACATCCATTCCTATAGAATGATATTATCAGCTTTTTTTCAGACAAATGCTTCTAAATACCTCGCAATTTCAGCAAAAATTTGCCAAGGCCTCCTAAACCGAAATCACGTTCAGCTATTGTGGATTGGTTCAGACGGGATGAGTGGCCACGCGGCACAGGACAGGATCCAAAAACTAAAATGCCAGCACCATGGTTTCACGGTTAGTTTGGATTCCTTTTTGTTGACTTATCGGTGTTAACCTTATTTTCCGAATAACATCAGCGTCTTGCTATCATTTTAATCATGTGATCTTTTCAATTGTCGTGTATGTTAACAAAAGTAGTGTTGGCGATTGTACAATGTCAAAGCATTGAGCTTTAAAAGAACCCACTCGCTCAAGTGCACTTTCGAAGGTCAAGAGATGCGCAGCTAACCTGAATTTATTGTGCACGAGCAATTAAGGGGAAGGGTACTAACAATAAGTCGCACCATTTAAAATGCTTCCCATTGTAGAATGTCGATGCTGTCGAAGGCGTAATCATGCACAGCATCGACACTATCTGCGCCAGTTGAAAGAAGTAATGTGAGTGATAAAATCAGTAAAGGTGAGACACGCATGTTCCGCCATGGGCGGTTTTCCAAGTGTCATAATCTCCTGATTCATGAACCGTACTCCATTGCAATATTACCGAGTCCAAAAAATTCGTAACGAGAACAGCTTACAGTTTAACGGACTTCACCACGTTGTACTTGTGAGTGCACAAAACCGGTCAACCTTGTGCGACTTTCGAATCTCGTCTTGTGCCGAAATATCAACAGTTAGCAAAAGATTCAAAGCCTACTTCCGTGAACGAACGTGTTTCTTTCAGTGTTTTTTGAATTTTGCCCGTCTAACAAGAAGGATACTTGGTCGCAGTGGCCATTCGAGACGACATGTATACCCCCGTAGGTGGTTTCAAACGCTGGTCTCAAATCTATATTCCAAACCCGCTGAACGGTTCTGGGAACAAAGTTACAGAACCGATGCCTCCTCGTCTTATACCACTGTACCGAACGGATCACCGTGGTGGTGGACAATGATGGCGCTTGATGCATGCAGTCGTTTTGCTTTTCCATGAAATGCGCCTTAAACGCTTGCAAATCGTTTTTGGGCTCAATATTGGGCGTTTACAGGGCTCCCTCACAATTTAGATCCCGGGGAATAGTAATCCAATGAAATTTTTTACCCTTACTGAAGAATATACATATACGCCTCTCTACCCCGAACAGTCAAGATGGTATTTCGAAATTTTCGGCAGCCCCCTCCACTCCAATTCATTTTCCACCGGTAGTTTCAACCGCTCTTATCTANAAAACAACCTCGTGAGAGTTGAACACAGAATTATACAAAGCTCAATCATGCCGAGGTTCATTGAAGACCGTACGTGGAGATTACTACGGCAGATCGGTCCGTTTGTTTTGCACCTAATAGTTGCGACCACATAAGACATCGTAGGTTGTCAATGATAGACAAATTTGAAAGCTCACGCCCTCTTAATTTCCGTAGACGGCACTATGCCGTTATGATACAAAACGCGTTTCTCATGTTCGAGGAGGTGCGGCTTCTGTCGACGTTCAAACTATAGAAGGCTATGGACCCTTTTACCAGCGCCATGAAATTGGAGCTCATGGGCCAGATCATGAATCTTTTCGCTTCGGAACCTCTATATCCCCACAAACGTACGAGGTTCTTTTTGCGAAGTAACGGGTCCATCGTCACTGACCTGATCAAGCGCCGCAGAGGATCATTGTGATCGCCTTTCACGGAGTTGACTTTTTCGCGAAGGATAACGGGATTGTTTTCATAGCATCGAGAAATACGGTTCGAAAGCTCTTCACTACCGCCTCTTCCTAAATGGTGCCCATGTTATGATGCAAGAACGAAAGTCCTCCATCAAGTATGATGACACCATTTTCGATAGGAGATTCGCTGGTAGTATGTTGAAAAGCGTTTGATCCAATGAACAATCTGGAGCCATTCTCCTCGAACCCTCTTTAGCCCATTTTGAGCAAGTGTTTAGAATTCCTCTTTTGCTCGAATGGAGCTCCTCCCTCATTCGGCCGGTGCGGGGCAAAAAAAAAAACTTTCCTTGTGATACCTCTTCAGTGTTCCTAAATTAAGGGAGAGCTCCGTAAATGCCCAACTTTGACTAAAAACGATTTGCAAACGTTTAGGGCGCATTTCGTGGAGGAGGAAAACGACTGTATGCAACATGCAATCGAACCTTGATGTCATGCCTACCCAGTCCATCGTTTTACCAGCTGCGCCACCGTTGCACACGTACGGCTTTGTTCGGCTCGGTGATTCATTCGGTATAGTGGTATTACATAGGGAGGCATCGGCCCCGTAATGTTCCCAGCATCGTCTAGCAGATTTGGAACACAGATTTGAGATCAGCGTTTGACACCAGGTACGGGAGTATGCATCTCATCTCGAATGGGCACTGCGACCAAGTATCTTTCTCTTGTAAGAATAATTTTTTAGTAATTTATTCGTGGTTATATTTGAAAAGTTTTATCTTGCTCACCTAAGTCGTAGAACTAGGCCTCTGCTCTGTAAACTATAATATTAATTGTGTAGTAATTGTAATTAATGGTTGATTTTGACACACGAACGAAAATGATGTAGTTCTTTTTTGCGAATATCTATTGAGTTATTTGAAAGAGTTATCAATGCAATCTTCAAAAGTCATGCGTTTAGGGATAATTTCGCGTGATCAGGCTGAGGTTTTGCTGCAGGACAAACCGACCGGATCGTTCCTTGTTCGTGTATCGGAGAGAATATGGGGGTTGGTTTACATGGAATTGTATATTATTAATGAAATTCCTCGGCTCCAATATTTTTTTCATTGCGGAGTATCTCTATTGATATTGATCGATTATCAGTCGGCATGGTTGCCAGTTCTGAATGCTCTTGCATGCTATAAATTTTAACCTCGAAATCACTATGACCGTGTTTCTTTTTTGACCTATAGCAAATATTAGAATGTGACAAAATGGGAAGTCTTTCCGCATTGACATTTTTTAAAGTGAGACTGCGTTACAGAGAGTTTATCTTTCCAAAAACGCATTTGGTCTGAAATTCCATTCTAATTCAGCGCAGCGCAATTCCTTTACCACAAGCAGCGCTTTGCAAATATTTCGAAAAGAAAGAACCATAAATCATAGATATACCAGGAAACGTTTCTCTATCGGTTGCGCTCAGAGTTATGGGACTAAATCTCGAAGAAGTCTTTGAGTGTCTTCTTGACCTCATCTTCTGCCCCTGTGATGAAAATGCGACCACAAAAATGAAGTAGAAGGGTGATTGGACGAGCTCTACAATGTGTGTCATTGCGCGAGTGTGGGTCCTGGTGCGAATAGCTGACTACAATAAGCAAAAATGTCCTTTTGAATTCATTCACTCATAAACACAAGTTAACAAAAACGTTATTAGCAGCAAGAGTATCCCACCTTTTTCATCCTTTTGGGATAGGAAATCAGATACAGGACCGCAGCAGCAAAGAGAATGAAAGATATTAATAGAATAGGAGCAATACATCGCCTGAGCACTCGAAGATCAGCTGATTGCGGGCTGAACGAGGACCTGGAACGAATATTGCAATCTGTATCGCCTCGACACTCGTCTGACACATCATCGGTCGCTGGCACCCGACCGATCCGGTAATAGGGCCCCTATTATGCCTAGCACTTGAGTTCTTCGGCCCGACAGCATCCTTTCTTTACCCTTGGGAATTCCTGAAGGGAAATCTTGAGAACCATTTTAATCGTGAGCTGTGCATTTAAGGCAGAACAAAGCAAAACTACATGTTTTGGCTTCAGGAAAACTTTGACACCGGGAACACAGGCGAAGGCTAAGAATGGGTCAACAAACCATCTGCATTGGGTTCAAAGGAGAAAAGGTGGAAGGCACCCATTTCACTTCATTCTTAATGTGAAGTAGTTCGTTAAGCCGCATGTTCTGTGAGCCCAGCCGAGGTATTCATCCTTGAAAAAACGAGTGTGTTTCATATACCTATCATCCCCGATTCTTTACATTCCCGTTGGCGTTTTTCAAGAATGAATATTTTCTTCAATCGCGGTTACCACTAAGTTGTATATGAAAATACCAGTTCCGAATACCTTCGTTTGATTGTCGCTCATTGCTATTGCTGCTGATTTACCACTTTTCTGGAGAATAAACTAAACAAAGAAGTGTTGCAGATATACGGTGTCCTATGTCGTTGGTGATGGTACATTCAAGCACTTTCTCGTTGAACGTATTCCTGAAGGTTATCAGTTCCTTGGAACGAATCAAGTTGTTCATGACCAGCTGTTTGATCTCGTTTCTTATCATGAGGTGAGTGGATCGTTCGTGTCAAGTCACTTCTCAGAAAAAAAAACTTGAAAGTGCCAATGATCGGGCGCAACAGTATACATGTACCAGATATGTATGCACATTGACTAGCTTCAATTTGCCAGTGTTCCATGAGGTCCCATTTGCGTGTTAGGACCGCTGCAACTGCTCATTTGTCGACGGTCTTCTAGAAGGGAACTTTTCAAAGATATCTTGTCCTTCTTAGCAACTAAAAAGGAGCACTTTAATGAAAAAAAAAACATCTAAGCTTGCATTATAGTCACCTTCCTTATTGCCTTTCACCCCATAACTGTGATTTCTATACATGCGTAGCAATGAATGTCGTCAAATGCACCCATGGCCCTTGGTGCGGTTGGTGAATGCATTGGCCAAGGATGTCTTCCAAGTTGTAATATTAAAATAATTTCCTTAGTTGCCCATGCTAGTTCACAGATCTTGCAATTAGAATTTCGTAATGTGCGATCAGTCGTATAATAACCTTTGTTGTGTAGTGTTCTTTATTAGCATACAAGCCTTTCATGCATAACACCGAAAATCGCCATGATTTTATGCATAGAGTGAAATTTGTGTAGTGATTACTGTTGCTTTTTCGCGATCGCTTCAAGACTCGAGCAACATATGTAGCAGCTCATCATATTTTTGAGGAACTCACAGCAATCATCGCTTGTTACCATTTTGCCCCAGCACCTCCAGTGAACGATAATTGGTTTACCGTCTCGCGATGCGCACACATACCTTCCATCGTGGAAGCATGTTTTCGATGCATTCAAAAAGAGCTGGCAAATGTAACACACGGTGTCGTTGGTTCTTAATCTTCATGCCTACCGTTCTAGTGTTGTAGAATTGAACATAGCTCGTAACCTAGACAGCGTTTCTGATACTCCTCTCAAAAATCAAAGGCAGCAGATCAAAGAATTCGCGAAGCGCTTGAAGCCCGTGGCTCGTGTTCTCAGCGCATAACGAGTTATTCGTTGGTTTTCCTTGGCACAAAAGGTGGGATGCTCTACGGTGAAAGCTCAGGCGCTTTTTGCACAGCTCCATTCCTTCTGGCGAGGCTCGCGCGCATGCACGTTGAACCTGACCTCATCGGTAACTATACACATACGCACGTGTCTGTCTGTTTATCACCCTTTCGTTTGTACGGAAATTCGATATCACCTCAAAGGTACAATTCACGATAATTTTGAGGTACTCCTTTTCAGACAAAAAGCGGAAGTGTAGGTTGGGAATAGTTTATCGGTAGTGAAAAAAGCTATAGAATTCTAAAAAACTCGATAAAACTAAGGTCCCCAAAAAGTGGAAATCCAGAGCTGACCGCATCGAGCCAAAACTGTACAGGACGGGCCATTTGAACTTCTTAGGGTCCCCTCGTGATAACGATCTTCTCCTAGATGTCCTTTTTGGTCCAGTAACTTCGCAAAGTGTGGGTCTTGACGTTGTGGACTCTGCAGGTCTCCATCCTTCCAGAATGGACTCAACGATGCGACACTTGGACTCTTGATCAAAATCCTTCACCACGCAAAATACATGCCAGGCGCTGACCACGCTAGTTTGACTAAATTATACATGTTTATGAAACGCATTGTAGTTCACTCGGAGAGCGGCTTTTATTACAGACCGCACCAATCACAGCAAGAGGTGGTGAAGTGCTGAAATGGTCAGTGGGTCAAATGTTTCGCCCACCAGATTATCATGATATTGTGCCAGAATTGGCTATTCCGGACATGAATCGGATACTAGGACGCTTTTAAACCTAGCTGAATCTTTTTGCATGCCTTATTCTGTTGCTCTATCTGCAGTTATCGTTCTTCCGCTTGAACGATTGTTAAGAATCTCGAATACGTGTGATATTGCCTATTTTTGAACTGTTATGTGTAAAGGGGGTCAATGCAAATCTTCATATTGCAAGGGTAATCTGTTGTTCGTTTACTCTTGAGCGAGAGCATAATGTATTTTGTTGGGTTCAATGACTAAAGTCACTTTCATACCATTGTAACTCTCAACAACTTCATATGTGTACATATGCGGCTTTCGCTCTTCTTTATCTGCATTTTGTTTTGGTCGCTTGTCTTCATAATATTGCTAACTGCATTACTATAATTTAACTGAGCTTGATTTAATGTTATGTATCTGTATGTATATTGTTGTTGAGTATCTATCAGTAGACATTTAGAGAGCATGTATTCTCGTGGTGTGCTTTTTCTTGCTTGTAGTGTGATTGTTGAAAACAAATCTAGCTATTGTTATAACGGTATCATAAAACAATACATATTATCAAGAGTGGTTCAAGAGTTAATCATTTATGGCTGTCTCCAATATACATTCGAAGGTTCATTTCGCAATACAATTGATTTTTACGTCAGGTTAACAACTGGTACATCGAACTTACTGTTGCATGGAAATGTAAACTCGCGTGCTAGTTACAGGACTGCCTAGAGACCATGAGTTGGATGGAAAACAACTTTGAACATTTTTAGTTAATTGGAACCCTCGCCAACGTTGTTCTACTGTACGATGGAATTTTGCGTGAAACCCACTATCCTTTTCAATTCTATTTATATATTAAAAAAATTCTACGGATCTATTTATATATTTAAAAAAATTCTACGGATCTCCTTCACTGAGTTCTCTCTCACTGAAGGATTCCCAGCCGGTTAGTGACGAGGCTACGTAGGGCGTCCCCAGGTGGCGGATAGGGGAATTAATCGCCGACCGAAAGTCACTGGTATTTGCCGGTGACG
>UZAF01016470.1:47957-68629 GCA_900617895.1 Haemonchus placei
TTCGGAGAGGGTTCAGTACAATCGATCGTATCCACACCCTAACAAGGCTCATTAAAGTATCGCGAGAGTACAAAATGCCGCTATGTCTTACGTTCATCGATTTGAGGAAAGCCTTTGACACTGTCGAGACAGAAGCGGTAATCGAAGCCCTGGGCAACCAGGGTGTTCCTACTCAATATACGAGGATGCTTCGTGAGCTCTACGACAACTTTACGACCAGGATTTCACCATTCTACAAGGAAGTCATTAACAACGTAAAAAGAGGTGTCCGGCAGGGCGATGCCATATCGCCCAAACTTTTCAATGCCGCTCTCCAGAATATCATGCGTCAATTGGAATGGGAAGACTTGGGAGTGAAGGTCGACGGCCGCTATCTACATCACCTCCGCTTTGCAGACGACATCGTTCTCATAACACCGAACATCGAGCAGCGGAACGGAACGGCCGAGTTTGACAATGCTTGTGGAAAAAACTGATTGAGACTGAACTTAACGAAGACGATGTTCATGAAAAACGGACTGGTACCTGATGCTCCTTTCACGTTAAACGGAACGAATATCTCCGAATGCTTTAGCTATGTGTATCTAGGTCGGGAAGTCAACATGATGAACGACCTAGCTCCAGAGCTGTGCAGAAGGAAACGCGCCGCGTGGGGAGCATTTAAGAATATCGAGGGAGTAGTGAAGAAGACGAAGAACATCCGGCTCCGCGCTCACCTTTTCGACACTGCTGTTCTTCCTGTTTTGACGTACGCCTCAGAGACTTGGACTCTACGAAAGCAGGATGAGCATGCTGTCAGCGTTGCTCAACGCGCTTTGGAAAGGACGATGCTCGGAATTTCCCTGTACACGCAAGTGCAGAAGGGAATCCGGAGTTTCGAGCTCCGTCAACGAACGAAGATCAGGGATGCCGTTGACTACGCTAAGAAATCGAAGATCAGGTGGGCCGGACACGTTATGCGATATATTGATGACCGTTGGACCAGGGCGGTTACTGACTGGATCCCTCGGGACATCAAACGAACTCCAGGATGGCCGCCAACGACATGGTCAGACTTCTTCACGAAAGCTCTGAACGAAAGGAATGTTGGTCCTCGCGTCCCTGGAGCGATTCATTGGACCGCTCTGGCTCGTAACAGGGACGAATAGAGACGTTACTGGCGCCCACTCAAGGAAATCGACGATCAACGGGACGACAGCTGACAGGTGATGTTAAAAAAAATTATGTATAACTTTAACGGCACTCTGCATGTCCACACGGCTAAAAGTGGGCCCCCACGTGTCAAAGCCTGACAAGCTACAGTGGTTATTCATATGCCAGAAACAGTAACGAAATGGGCCTCATCTCCCTAAAGCTGAAGGAGCCCTCGATACAGCGGCGTTGGGTAGTCTCAGGGCCACGACAGGCTGCCTAAAAGGAGAAAGACTGAGATGACGATCTGTACTTGCAATGCACGAATGCTTGCATCGGAAGCGTGCATAGAGATTTGACAATGCAGGCCAGAAAAATCAGGTACGACGTCATCGACTGCTGCCCGGAACTGGAAGGCACAGCCCGTTGCATGCCATTTTTGAAATTGAAGAAGAACTTTTCCTCAGAACATGCGACAGCAGAGGAGTCGGCGGTGTAGGTGGTTGTCATCGTCATCACGCACTTGGCTATGAACATCGACTCGTACGAAAACTTGACAACCCGAATCGGACGTTCACGATTGAAAAGATGTAGCTCAGCCCCAGCTCTGACAAACATTGTTTACGCACCAACATCGAGCTACGACGAAGAAGAGTTGGAGGGGTTCTATATGGAGAGACTCCACAGAGAGGGTCATCGTTGGTGTTTTCAACTCTAAGACTGGCCCCAGAAGAACGGCTGAAGAGCTCCATATCGGAACTCACGAAGTGGAATGGAATGGGCAGGATGAAAGGCTGTCCGAGTTTATCATGCCGACCCACACTATTCATGGTAACTAGCAGTTTCAGAAGCCCTCTCATTCCAGACGGACATGGAAGTCACCTGATGGACTATTCCATAAAGAAATAGATCACATCAATTGAAAGTTTTGCCTGACAGACGTCGCTTTTGTTCTGAAGTCCTACACGGGATCAGACCATCATCTCCTCGGCGTAGATTCCGCTTATCAGTGCATGGAGAGAAAGCTGCGAAGTTTAGGAAACGAAGCCGCAAGATTGTTGTCAATTGGGATCATTTCGCTTAATTGTAGAGTTTGTGGGAAGATTCCATCAGCGACAACATCGATGGAGAATACGACCGGCTCGTTGAACATCTTCACGATTTCGTCAGGAAAGCTGAGAGTCTCAAAGATGTGAGGAAACGTCTCTCTCCGAAGACTCTTGAGCTGGTACGCCAGCTTGGAATCGCGCGAGCTGCAGGCAATAAACAGCTAACGTCCGAACTCGCGAAGCTGTGCAGAGAAGCGATAAAGGAAGATCTGAAAGAGAGAAGAGCAACAGTTTGACTGAAGCCGCGGAGAATGGGAAGAACATCCGTAAAGCCCGCCGGAGCTTCGTCATCTACAAGACCAAGATGACTTCCCTTCGTCCTCCTGACGGAACGGTTACTGCATCTCGGAGGGCAGTGGAGATGGTTACCTACGACTTCTACCCTAATTTCTTCGACAACCACTTCTACCTACCTACCATCTTAGGCAAGACGAATACGCCGTCCCTTCAGTTCTCCCTTCCGAAATTCATCGTGCCATCACGTTCATGAGGAATGGTACGGCACCCGGTCCCAACGGGATCAAAGCAGAACATCTCAAAAGCCTTCGGCCAGTCATAGTCAAAACCCTGGCCCGGCTTTTCATGCGGTTCCTGTCAGAACGCAAAGTGCCGACTTCGTGGGAAACTAGCAAGTCTGTGTTGCTGTATAAGAAGGTAGATCCAGACGACATTGAGCAAACAGGGTTTCGGGGAGGGTTCAATCGAACACATCTTCACCGTTACAAGACAGTGAAGTACTGCGGGAGTACAAGATGCGGTTATGTCTTACGTTCATCGATTTGAAGAAAGCCTTCGATACCGTCGAGACAGAAGCGGTATTTGAAGCCCTGGGCAATCAGGGTGGTGTTGGAGAAGGCGATACCGTCTCGCCCTAACTTCTCAGTGCCGCTCTCGAGAACATCATGCTGGCCGAATTCGCCAACGCTTGTGAAAGATCGGATTACACTGAATCCAGCGACGATGTTCATGCGAAACGGATTTCACACTGAACGGAACGGGCCTGGTTCATGTCTACCACCAATACTTTTTTCGTATGCTAATTAAAATTAGAACTTGTACCGCATTCTGCTTCAATTCGAATATATCCACCTTTACCTGAAGGAAATTTTCTACGGTTTTTTGTGATTCTGACAAATCTTTCTGATTGTTGCGGTCGTAGAAATGAACCCTCCTCATAAGTCTATACCGGTATTTCTCTACAGGGCAATGCGACTTTCGTGCTCCAATCGATGTGTCGCGTCGCGCGCGTTCGCAGTAGTTTATTCTTTTGATGACTTTGAATGCTGCGCTGTGGACGTGTGTGAGCGCTTTGTTCTGCAAATAACGTTAGGTGTCTTTTTGTGCGTGAACTCATGAGAATTATTGCCGTTTTAGGTGCCTTCGCATTACTTGATTTCCAAATCTGAGTCCACCTATTGCAGGATTGATATAAAGCTTGTTCGAAAACGATGTTTCGTAACCAATACGACAGCGATGTAACAGTGTGGAGTCCTCAGGTTTGCTCCAGTCTTTTTGTCATTCTATGCTGCACCGGCTTTGTTCTCGTGCTAAGCTAGGGAATCCAAAGCTAAAATTGTGGCGATTATCATAATAAGGCTTATTGTTAGAGCAAGTTGGCCAGCACTCTCCCTTTGTTCTCATTTTCGCGGTTGCCAAATAGCTCTCGTGAGGAGTTCGTTGTGGCGATGTAGGGGTATCCCGGTGGTCGGCTTGTCTGAGTGTTTTATTCTGCGGTAAACCTGTCAAGCAAACGACCAGACACCATCCACAGGAAGCCACCCGTGCGTGCTCCATGAATCTTGATGAAGCGATTACCAATTCTCACAACAAGTGCTGTTGATTAGCCCCTCATCTAAATATATTCTATGCTGCTACTTTAACGTAGCAATAATCAAAGTCAAAATTCGAGTTCGAAATTCGCTGTTGACTCCACAGCCTTAGGTGATACCCTTTTGATAAAACCAAATTGAAGGCTGCGACGCTGTCCTTAGTTTTATTAAAACGATATCACCTAGGCGTGTCGCAAAAGCATGAAAACGAAAGGCAACATATTTCCCCAAATACATCATTGTTTAAGGAAGCTTTTAGGGTCGACTACACCAAGTCGATTATGCTGTGGAAGCCATGAAACAAGGTTCAGCTACTGTTGGAATCAAGAGCGCAACACACGCAGTTTTGGCTGCTTTGAAGGTTTTTTTCATCTTTTGCACATTTATTTTTTGGGTATTTAGCGAGAGTATTGATCTTATCGGACTCCTGACATAAATGCATCTCGAACAAGCATTCGTTTTTCCAGTCATTTTGTGATTGATCAGCATACAAGCAGTTGGGAGGGAGTGAAGGGACGGTGGCGTTTTGTGCTCAACTGTACTTCCACGTATTAGGAAACATTTCTTGGCACCACCACAGACCCGCAAAGCCGGCGAACCCACCGCTCTCACGTCCAGCGCTAGCCACGCAGAACACCGTGGAAAAGCAAATTCCCCAACCGTGGCATGTTTCGCGATATCCACCAAACAAAGAACTCCCTAACCCATGACTAGTTCGAGTAAATCCTGTCGTGTCTTATTTCACAGAATCGTTTTGTTTCACTTTGAGCNGTTGAGAAGTACCAACTTGAACTGAATGACAACTTGAATGATATAGTGAAGAACCATAAATTTCCATACGTGGTGCAGGATCGCTTCAGAATTAGCTGCGTGGTTTGTACTAGGTCCTATAACTCATTTTATAATCTCACCAATTTTTCCTCTATTCGGGCTCCAGAACTAGTTGACCTGAGAACCGATCCAATCTGTCGCAGATGTTGAGCTTATTGCGCGAGGAATCTTCTAAAAAGCGTGTACGGCGTGCGTGGTAACAATGATTGTTGGAGGTTATGAAGCGGTCACACGTTACGTCGTTAGGTGATTAAGTTTGCTTTAGTAGATATTTACAGACTTGAATAATCACAGCGGTTTTAGAATTTCTAAAGGAGAGTGTAACTTTCCACCACGCATTACTGTTCTTTCCTAACCGAATTGGAACGGAACAATAAAACATCTACCCGCTGTTTTTACTTGATTTCTAAATTGAAGGATAGATGATTTTAGATAGATTTTAGACGTTCTCTACAGTTTCTTAGAAGTCTGATATTAATCGGCAGCAATGTATTGTTTTGAATCCATGGTGAACTCGATGAGATCATTTCCAGAAATGCTACTATTCTTGAGTGTTTTTCAGCGCGCTCAAAATGAACTTTGCTCACATCAAAAGAAAATATATGAAATCGATACACATGCAGGCGTTTCAATCGCTGGTCTTCTGTCCGATGGAAGAATCCTCGCAAGGTAATCAAGTTTTCGTTTTTTCTCTAATTGTCCAACTACGCTTCCAACGATTATTCTTGACGACACTTAATCACGCCTTTTACTATTTTTTTATTCTCTGCTTATATTTTTCTAGGCTTCATTTTTTCTGCTTTCTGCTTGACAACCAATCTATTTTATACTCTCGTAGCTAGATCATCTCTCTAGTCGTACCTCCATTTTTGCTATGCTCTGTTAATTATGCGTCCTTCCTCTCATCTATGTTTTTCCGTTTATCGTAATCGTACATTTATGGTTCAAGAGCTTTGCAACATTGATTTGAGTCTCTGTAATCCATAGAAGCTGAAATTCTGGAAAGGTGCCTCGCTTATTGCTTTTAAGAAGCAAGGTCATTCGTGAAAATCACGGTGACTTGATTATTTTATCCATGATACGGTACCCTCTGGGTATCCTAGTGCTGCGATAGTTGCAGTCTATACAAGACGTATAGATATTTCCAAACCCTCACCTAATGGTCCTAAGTCGTCGTAACACTCTTCAAAGCGAGCCACCCTAGACTATTGCCATCGGTTCCTCTATAATAGCTACTGAATCTTCTGAGGCTGATCTGCTCGGACATATTAAGGCATGTGTCCATCTTGTCTTGGGAGCTTCCAGGATTGCAACATCAAACAGCTTGGTATTCCTGCATAAGGATGTAAAGTGTCTGCGCGGAACAAGCTCCAGTTATATCCAATTTAAGTTGTAGTGTCCTGGGAAGGGTGAAAAAAAACATGCCCCACAATTACCAGTACTGAGATCTTATAGAGGTTTGGCCGTAAATGGTAACGTTGAATGAAACTTCAAAGGGTTTCCATTCGATTCGTCGTCGGGTTCCTAGAAGTCTGACCAGTTTATAATGTGCGGCATACCTTTTGATTATTGACCTCCTCGGCTTGCTAATTCTTACGACGGATATATTTGATGGGATTACCGAGAGTTTTTTCTCATTTCTGTCTCAAAGATGCGATTCATTTGTAGTACAAACCAGCATCATTTATTTGCTGGTCAGCTGAAGAGTTTTGCTAAGTGATACACCAGTTACAGGTTGATTTAAGCAACCTAACAACTAAAGTAGGTTAAACGGGTATTAGCAAAGCGTTGTACATTGTGACACATGTTTTCAAAAGCTGTGCTCATATCTCTTCAAAAAAATAACCTGAACGCTTCTTTCGCTTAACTTAAGTAAGGGCTTCTCCAACTGAATAAGCCTCCAGCTGCATCTATTTTCATAAATTAGTCCTACTGTGTGTAACGCGCTAAGTGTCTGTTGNTTTGTCGCTGTATGTGCTTGTATGCATATGTGTGTATGTATGTATGTGTGTCTGTCTGTGTATAGTAGAATGTGGTGCTCAATAAAGCACTTCGTCTGAAAGCTAACACAGGCGACCTGGATCGCACCAGCTTCAGTGTCTTTGAAGAGCCATGATATGCTTAATGAAACTCCAGCTACATCAAAGGGTATGCCGCCGTGTGTAACTAGTTTTGCTGTTGTACAAAAGAGAACCACCAGACCCAACAGAAGCACCAAGCTTTTCAACAACAGATCTGCTTCGTTGTGGAGCAAAAGCAAAGAAGCAGCCAGTCACGGAACAGCCTTCTCCAGATGTGTACGATGTAAGCTAGATAATGCAACATACAAGACGATTCCGAAGCGCGCCATACCGTGAACTCGCGGGATATTGATTTACCCACTACTCTCGAGACACTGGCAGAACTACAATAACCGGACCGAAGAAAATTGATCATCATCAAATATGTAGAACAGCTCCTAATCATACAGCTCGGCCCGCCTCTTACTGCACAAAATTTTCTGCTTTCTCATTTTTATCTGGTTTTTATGTGATCATCTTCCCAACCTCACTCGTAAATATTTTTTACCTTCATCACAGTGAGTTATTTCGTCAACGAGTAGGCGCAGGTAAATCGTGCTATTTCATTGCAGGTTCCTGCAGACAGAGTGCTCTAGCTGGCGATGGGATTACAAGTTGCCTGTCCCCATTTCATCGCTTGCCGACAGCGTCCAGCTTAGTATGTAGCATTTCATTATTCTTGCAAAATGGAGATGCAATTTAGAGTTGTGGTGATGATTCCTCGTATTCAATGTTTTTGAAATAACTCGACCCGTTACCCCTTCGTTTCCTGTTCATATGGTTTCGATTCAGAATTGCAAGCAAACACTCAGTATTATGGTCGTCGACCGTTCGGTGTAGGGCTGTTAATTGCTGGATACGACGTAAGTGTTGAGTTTTTGTTTCTCTCTAATACTCGGAATACCTCACAATCATCGCTCTGCAAAATCTTTACTTAGTTAGGACAATCCATTTGTTCAGAAGGATGGCACTCACATTGTGCAGTCCGACCCATCAGCAGAGGTTGTTGAAATGTTTGCTTCTTCCATTGGTGCAAGGTCGCAATCAGCTCGTACTTACTTGGAAAGAAACCTAGACAAGTTCAGGGAAGGTGAGATTTGCGGGTTTCCATTGGGTTGAGGAATAGGTGATTTTGCTTTTAACAATTCAAAAAATTTTCCAAGTCTTTGATTCTTTCCTGCCATCGATTGCTTTCTTCGAAACTTATCATGTTGCAGCTCCTAACATAGCATTCTGTGGAGTTTTGATTATGTTTGATAATTTCAGCAAACGCTGAAGAACTGATTCGCCATGCTCTTTTAGCCTTAAGGGATACGTTGCCTGCGGAGGAGAACCTAACGAATCAGGTATGGTAATCTATACGGTTTTGTTAGATGACAGAACGGAAGAGCGGGCTTTCTTTTCCACTTCTTCTCACAAGCGTTGCCGAGCACACCGCTTTTCATAACTGCCATCATTTCATTCTTCAATATCTATGACATCTTCTACTGCAATCCACTTTCTCTAACATGTCCGTCCACCCATCCTTTTGAACTTGTACTTACCTTCTGCTGTTTTTTGAGCTCCATTGTTCTTTCGGATGCTCTATTGCCTATTCAACACATGCCCATAGCACTGGGAGGACGATGTATTTTCAGCTGGATTGGAGAGGTTTGCATTGCCGTCTTCGCTCCTGATTCAGTCCTGTCGCTTTTAACAGCGCATTCATCTCCAAATCCCCGCTTCAGGAGAGTGAAGTTGCCTTTCGTGGTTCTTGTCTAGAGGGCAGCACTTGCCGACGTGGGTATCCTAGAGACCACTTTGTCCGTCAACCTTTATCTTGAGCTGCTAGGAGCGTGGTGGGTCGCAGAGCATACAGTGTTGTCCATGGCGCTGTCAACGGCTTAATCACTCGTCAGTAATCGGAAGTTAGGCAGTCTATCATAGCTTTCCCTAGGTGGTCCACCAGTGGCTGTGCACCTTCTTCATATGCTGAAATTTCCTGCAAACTTTCCGTGCGCCTTCCTTACCTCAATTAGTAATCCATCTAGTTCGACAGGCGTCAGCTTTCATATCTTCAAAGCCGATCTATTTAGAGTGAAAGCACACTAGCTTCTCGCGCAGCAATTTTTCTCTGACGTGCTCATCCAAGTATCCTTACCTGATCTTGGCTTGTTTAGGATGGTACCTTCGGCTTTTTCGGAAGCTTCACCTCACCGGTGCCAGGAACTTAACCTTGGCCAGCCTAACAACGATTTTTTCCACTTTCGAGTATAGTTTCTCGCGCAACACGTGTTAGTCGTCTTGACAGGCTTCTTGCACCTTTTGACCTCATCATCCTTAAACAACACTTCCTTGTCTGAATCTACTTCATGGCTCACCTACTGATTTTTTTCATATCCGAAGTCCCCTGCGTAGTTCCGAGTTTGCTTGATCTCTTCTTGAAGGTCTGAAACTCATGGAGCTTCGTCTGAGATTCCTTCCCGCTCGATGTTGCTTCCCACACTAAATTCTACTCCCATTTTCATTTCTCATTTTAGGCAAATCACAAGCCACGTGCTGGCGCAGACTTATGCTGCGAAAACAATTCTAACTTATTTAATTTTGCAGAATACATCAATTGCTATTGTCGGTAAGGATCAGCCATTCAAAATCATGGATGACTCGGAGGTTGCTCCCCATCTAGCTAGGATCAGCAGCACGCCTCGTACAACAGCTCAGTCTGAGGTGAAAATATTAACATTAACATGTTGTGCAAGCTTATTATTTATCATTTATGCGCTTTAAAATGAGTTGATAAAAACAACTAGGGAAACAAACGAACAAACAACTTCAAACATGAACTAGATAAAAACAAAAGCAGCGCTTTAGAGAAACGGCTTCACTACGAACAACTAATCAGCGGAAAAATGATTCAAGGTGCAAACACACTGCATTAAATAAGTGGAACATTCTTCGTTGAGAAAATTGGAGCAGAAATCCTACGAGAAGAAAAGTTCCAGGTCCAGTAAGAGCATCTGCTCGAGGGCAAATATTTAACACCAGTCGGTAATGGCCCTTTATTGCCACATTCATTGGCACTCAGAACTCAGACGCGCGAGCCTCGTGGGACCGATAAACGAGGCAAAATCCAAACTAGCTATAAGTCGCGCCATGCCAGAAGAAACAGAGGTCCGCTCTACTCAGTAGTGGGAATACAAGGCTTCGACAAGCAGTCGACGAGTTCTAATGTAATTGCCTAGTGTCCTAGATATTGTTCAGAGGAGCTCCATTTTTGGATTAAATGGCTGAGATTCTTGTTGTTAATTCTTTCAGTACTAATTTGACGTTTTTTTGTCTTTTCAACTTTTGATGTTGTTTCAGGCGCCTGCGGCAGAACAGATGCAGCAATAGTGGCAGCATTACGAATTAACTTGAACGTCCTTTGTATGGGTCTATATCAACGTTTAAACTAAATTTTATGAATTGTTAATTAAATTGTTTAATAAACGGTCAACTTGTAGTATCATTGATGTCGTATTTTACCAGTGGCGGCGCAACCAACGCTCTATCTTTGATAATCGGTGTTCGTTAAGGCGATGGGATTAAAAGAAAAGTGTTGATTGGTGAACTCTGGTTTTTACGCGTACTTTACTCTTAGAAATCATACCACATGCACGCTAATACCAAAAAGGAAAACAATGTGAACAATGGACTTGTAGCGGTGGTATCACGCGACAGTGGGGCTCCCGCTATGACAAGGCTACTTGCTAACAATTTGAATTTGTTCGGATAATTTGAATCTGTTTCTGGATTACTAATGAACAACCGTAAATCTCAAATACCGTTATTTTACCTGGCACTTGAAGAGCTTCACCCACATTTTCACTGATTCTTCACACAATAGGGCAAAGGCATTGCCGAGCCAGTCACAGACTTGCTTTGCTGTTGGAAGCGAGTGAGTTATGCGCGTTCTCCAGTGGTGAGAATTTGTCTGCTCCCTGTGTCTTTCATTTAAGCATTTTTTCTACGCAGAATGACTGCAAGCGTACCTTATTTTTCGTAAACTCGACTTGTATTCAGCATGTGTCCATGCTTATGCCAACGATTGGAGATCTCGGTCTGTTGCTGTTATCTTAAAACTGACTCATTGAAGGTTTAACTGGAAAGCAACCGAAGCCTTGAATGGTACTCACAAATGTTGTCGAGTGATATCAATCCTCTACCCATCAGATGTCGTTTTCAATGAAACTTCTTTTCTCTACGGATGTATCATTGGTTGAGAATCCTTAAATTATTGACCGCCGGATAAGTTTTGTTGCAAACAATATCAAAGCAAAGGAGAACGTGGTTTTCCATTCAGTCACAAATCTTGCAGAGTAGCGTCGTAACTAATAGCAAGAAATGAACCGAATCTTCTTGTCCTCATAATGATGTGCTTTTCACCGGCCCCCACTACTGCACTTACCACTCTCTTTTTGCCATCCTACTCCCGTCTTATCAAAAGAAGCATACTAAAGGGCCAAAGCTACATCGTAAATACCAAGACGTTAGGATTTTACTTGTAGGTGGCCCTTACTATCTGAGGCTCCTAATCAGCTCTTGTCAGTTGTTATCTGTTCCTCTCATAGGCCATCTTCGCGCCAACCATACTTCAAATTACATGACGAACTGCCAAGGCTCCACTTTTAATGCAGTTATCCTAATGACTCTTAAAGTTATAGGCTTAGAATCACTCGCACATTTGTTAAAGGACGTGGTTTCTTCAACTATAAGCTTCCTAGAAGGCGAGTCGTTGAAATTCATTTACTTAGTCCCTTTATTTGTAAGTTCATTGTCTCGCAAATGGATATACATTCACTTTGACGACCTTATCGTTTGCAACAGTTTGTAGCACAAGCTATTTCAAGATGTCTTGAAGTTAGGTTGTTNATTTTTCTGGAAGGGTATAAGTAAAAACTTAAGATTGGGTTGGGCGCCGGAAAACAGAGGCTGCAACAAGCCAGCACCGATTGAGGTTTGTTTCATTAAATGAAAATTTCACTCGTGATTAGAGTATTGCATTATTGCGATTACTATATTTGGGGTGAACGTAGCGTAAAAATGTTCTTAATTAACGCGAAATTTCGTCCATTTCATATATTGAAAATTTGTAGAACTAAATGTGCAAGCGAATTAGCATGGGTAATTGTTGTTTTATATACTAGAAGATGCTCTAATTCCTTCTTATTCGATGTAAATGTGATAGAAATCTCAGCTGAGCGATGCCGTAATTTCAGAGATTTGATTTTCATCCTAAAGTAAAGGTTGAAGATGGCTGTGTTTGAGCCTGGAACCATTATACCCTTTACCCTTTACCTTTACCCGCTTTATGGAATCGATCACACCTTGTGACCTCTAAACACAACCACTCACTTATGATTAATCTACCCAACAAAATAAGAAAAGTCAACAAAATAAAAAGAGTTCATATCTATTCATTTCTTCGTCAAATGCTTTTCTGCCATTCCGTGTTCCACAATACAAAAAATTCGTGTGCATGATTTCTTCATTATCGGGGCGATTTTGCGTTTTCTCTAGCGCCCTCGAGTGGCGCCACTCCTTCAAATGCCCTGCCGACCCTTCAGCCTTCATTCTTTTCGCGCCAGCCGTGATGCCCGGTCAGAAAGCGGCAGGACTTCGTTTGAAGGTTTCGTTCTCGTTTCTACTTTTTTTTTTGGTTACACTTTTGGATGTCTATATTTAACCCTTGGCTAACAGGTCTGATAAATATTGGCTTTTAAATAGCACCATAATGGGCGAACCGCTTTTGATATTTTGCCTTCCTAAGCAAGTCATCTACGTCCTATTCGAAAGTACATCCGAACCCAATGGTTTAGATTTCTGCGAACTGCAATATTTTGCTGAGTATGTTCCTTGTAGGTGTTTGTTCAAATCAAAGTCAAATTTTTCAAAAACTCATTTCAATACATTAATTCTGATGGGTTTCAAACGTTTTCTTTCCTTAAATGGAAATACTTTAGGCCTTCAAACCAGGAATTCGTGCTAGAAGGCGATCAAATTCAGCGAATTTGTGGACAGATTTAAAAACGGGGCTTGTCCATGTCCATGGCATGAATGCTGATTTCAAATCCGTTTTTGACAGTTCAGGTCTGAGGTTACAGTGATTAATCATCCTGTAAGTGCTGCAATAATGGAAACGCAAAAACATTCCGGATTTCGAATGTAGTGGGCCTATTATGTAGGTCATATAGCGTCGAACTGGACACGTTTCTTTGCTTTGATGCTTGACAATCCAGCTCTGCTGTAGAAGTTTTTTTTCTGGTCCCGGACGTATACGTTGCGTTTTACATTTGCAAAGAAACCAGAGAAAGTGTTAACCAATCTTAAGGACTTTGCGGCTGATTGATCT
Organism: Haemonchus placei; assembly: GCA_900617895.1. Taxonomy (NCBI): domain Eukaryota; kingdom Metazoa; phylum Nematoda; class Chromadorea; order Rhabditida; family Trichostrongylidae; genus Haemonchus; species Haemonchus placei. The sequence goes on from UZAF01016470.1 coordinate 61,288, forward strand.
CGCTTCTCTTCCAAATGCGTTTTTTGAGAGATTTAGTTTCTTCCGATGTAGAGAAAGTGCGAGTTCATAAGAGAATTCGCGACGGAGATAAGCACTGAGAAATGGGCTGATCGACCGATCAAAGATCGTATTCGAAGTTCGAAAAGGCACGTCTATTTGTATTTGGCTGTAGGGCCGTCCAATTCCGTGCATTGCCATTGTGTTGGCTTCATTTGAATGAGCTCTGGAATAAATCTCTGCTCATTCCATGCAGTCTAGTCAGCAAACCGGACTGCAAGTTCGGGAAGGCCGCGTATTCCTGTATTGCTGACATGCAGTCACTGCTAGTACGCGTGGGTTAAGCGAGCTGGAGCCAAATATAAAGTGCTTCCTTCAAGAAAGTGGTCCTTTAACTTTTTCGATCCCAATCAAAGAGGAGCAGTGAAAGCAATGCGATTTTTCCTGAATTTTTCCCATATGTTACGCTTCCAATGGTAATTGTGTGTGATGAGTGTATATGTCTATGGGTGTATGTGGTGTAAGGTAAGAGCCACTGGAAGTTGCTTCTTTCGAGTTGATAGTGGGACCGTGGAACTTCAGCGGATGGTGCAGCATATGTGGGGATCATAGATGGCTGGCGATAGGAAATAATTACGACGCCATGGGCTGATTATGGACCAAAGAAGGCAGGACCTTTACGGAGAATCTTTAACACTCGGTAGCGCAATTTTGAGTGGTAAGGGCTCGAAGATGGTCGGTGAAAGTGATTGATAACAGTAGATAAGGCGGATAACGGTTGATAGGGACCTCATGAAGCGAGAACAACTAAGATCTTTTACGTTTTCGCGTTTATATAGGAACCTAAAAGAAAATGCCGCAGTTAGAAGGAAGTGACTACAGTTTTCGGGATCAGTGGATACTTAAGTTGATACTGCTAGCTAGGAGGAACAAGTTCTCAATTTTGTCGACCAGTAACAACACTTTCGGAATTACATCACATCCTCTTTTCCGCTTCTTTTCTCTCTTTGACCAATTCTGAGTTTGGTAAAACTCCTTCTTCTATTCATCTTCGCTCGTGCACCCGTTCGCGTGTCCATCTTGTCGGGACCGTCTGATTCTCAGCAAAAGAAATTTTAGTTGAGAACAGCGCTGTAACTGTATTTACTGCTGCTACGCAAAAGCAGTTCCGTTGGAGCTATAAAGGATATAGTGCAGTGGGAAGTCGCGTCGCGGCGAGAGAGACACTGTGCGCGAAGGAATGTAGCAGAATGCAGCAGCATGTAAGAAATGCAGTAAAAAAAGAACTAACAATAAAATCATGGGAAAGGTACATAGCGATTGAGCTGTATGAAGAACTGTTATAGAACTGTATGTAGAACTGTTATAACGAGGCAAATGATCCGCGACAGCCGCGTGCGTCGGATCGATTACACAGAACCGTTCCTACTGCCCGTCTCCGCGAGAAAGTGCCTGAAGCTTGCTGACTAGCTCTTAATACGAAAACAGTATCATACACATACCCTTTCTTCACTCTGTCCCTTTTTTGAGACTTTTCGACTTAGTTGCTTCAGGGTTGTAATTACCAATGCTTTTTTTTAGGTAGACGGAAAATGGTTGCATCTTAATGAGGAAACAATACTAAATCATCCAGGAGGAGCTGTCATTCGACAATACGCGTTAGTCGTATAATTTTACCACACTTCCATTATACAGAATTGATGTATAAACAGCTTCACAGCTTTTCGCCCGAAATAATGTCACATTATGGATGCTCTATGAATGGTTGCTCCTCTCTCGCTTTTATAGCTTGGTTCATCGAGGTGTCCTTCTTTTAGGAATGCTGATGCCACTCAAATGTTCCAAGCATTCCATGAGGGTTCGAAGAAGGCTTTCAAACAATTGGAAGTAAGTCTTTGTTCTTATCCTACAAGCTACAAAGGAGTGGTGACTGCGATGCATAGCTGAATCTTGTAGATTTACTTAATTTCTCATTTCACTCATCTCCCACTGCTTTCAAAGTCTCTCTTAAGGCGCTGAAAAAGAGTGCATGGGACCCTTCCGAGGATCTTGAGGAGGCACTGAAACTACGCTTGGACAAGGCTGATGTCAACGTTGCCACCTACGACATTTCCATTGAAGAAGTAAGGGGGTTTTCAAGTTGTCGAATTATTTTCAGCATCCTGTTATCCTTATCAACTGCGGCTCGATGGCTCGTCAGAGCTCTCACTAGTAGCGCTTTTTCATTTTTTGCTTTTTTTTGCTTTGCCTTTTGCTTGTTAATGCTTTTCTCTCACGGATTTATGCTTTAGGAAGCCAAAATAGTGCAGAACTTTGAGAAGTTACGGCAGCGCGTATATGATTGGGGCTTAATGGAGGCACAACCATGGTACTATGTTGGAAAGTCCATCACAACCTTAGGCTTCATGTTCTTCGCATTCTATCTTCAGTATTGTCAATGGTAAGATGCGTTCATTTGATCAGTGGTGACGATATGCTTTACAAACTAGGGAACACTTTTTTATGATAGAAATTTAATTCGACTGTTTAGCTGATAATTCATCTTACAATTTCGGGGAAGTTTTGTTTACTGTATTATGGCTTGAAACCAGAGTTAATCGCTCACCCATTGATCCTGATAGCTAACCAGATTTTTTTCATAAGTCACGCTCACCTGGTAACGAAGCATGTGTAGGGGAACAGCAGTATATTACCCAGATTATTCCGACACGTGGTGGTCAAGATAGCGCACGACACTAATTCGACCATATTGGGTACATAAATTGGGGCAAAGCCTCTCGGAAGCCCCGATCCTAGTGTATATCTCTTATCTACTGGGCTTGCAATAGTTCTGCCCACCCTCGCTGGTCAGTTGAGAACATGAGAGATGAAAAAATTCGGGAACAAATCACCCGTTTCATGTCATAATTGTGGTTGCATTATTAACTAAATCGTCTACACTGTTGCTACTTTCATCAACATTGATCTATACATACTGTCTTACTACAGGTACTTCACCTCAGCGGTTTCGCTTGCTGTCTCATGGCAACAGTTTGGTTGGCTAACTCATGAATGTGCTCATCATCAAATAACGAAAAATAGAAAATTGAACAACCTGCTAGCGGTAGTTTTCGGAAACCTTGCGCAAGGATTCTCTGCTGACTGGTGGAAGGACAAGGTTTGAGTTTTCAAGATTGGTTTTTAAGTGGAGTTGCTGTATATGAGTATAGGAGGAACAATAAAGAGGCGAACTGCAGAGAAGCATTGTGATAGTTCCAATGCATATTCACAGTTACAACGCTATGCTCTCAGTATTCACATTTCCACATGCGCTGCTACAGTGTCCGTACGGTGGTGTTGTCTCAGTGACTTTTATCGCCTGTTGCATAATATTCGAGGTCGTGTTTGAGCAAGAAATATTACAGGAAAATAAAGCATGCATGTTTGATAAAGACATCCTTTAACGATTTTGTCAGGCGTTCCACTGTGATCTAATTGTAAACTTGATAGAGCCGATGAACAGTGTATCTCAAAATACGGGCAAATTCAGAAAGTTTTGAAGTAGAAATAATTTGTTGATTTCACCTCATTTGCTATTAATTATCTGCATATGTAGGTTTTCTTGCAATCTGCTAGTCATCGTGGTAGGGCCACTAAGATCCTCAAGGTGACGAGGGCTCCTCCAGTGCCACCTGCGCTAATTCGCATGCAAAATACAAAGTGCAGCCAAACAGATAGTGTGGGGTCAACAAATGCAGAAAGTTGCAGCCTCAGTTCAGTGGAGACACGCATCCCTCCATCATTTTCTCTACAAATCCAAGCTCGTCCTGGATGGTGCCAACTCGAGCCGCGCAACTTTATTAGCACCAAGGAATGACCGCCTGCTCTCCAGGTCTTAACACACTCAGCTTCCCCGTGCTGCCTCCTGGTGGAAGAGAAACCTGTCGAGTTTGCCATCCCAGTTTCGAGTCCTTGACAGCAAGACTCAAGAATGACTGGGAAGAAATGTAAGAGGGATACCTGCGCGCACCATGCGAAGAGTTCGAGAACGTACTTCGAGCCTGTATCCTTGCCCATGGAGCGTATTTTGTGAAGCGATTGTAGTTTGTTGTTGCACATAATTTGAAGAAGTGTGTATACGAATTTCATCCAATAGCTTGAAATACTATATTAGGGAAGCACATAGTTTTGAGTCGCCCTTCATAACCGCCAACTTTTGACAAAAACACTAGTTATGAATACACTTATTGTCACCCTTTTTAGCATGTGGAAATATATGGTTCACCTACGAATTTCAGCATAACACTCATCACGCCGCAACGAATATGATCGATCATGATGGAGATATCGACTTGATGCCGCTAGTAGCTCTTATACCTAGAGACTTGTCCAGATTCAAACTTCCCGTTCAGAAGTTTGTTCTAAAGGTAGAGAGTCAACGAGCTGTTATTTATTATGATTTTTTATTTTTATTATTTATTTATTTATTTATGTGTTTGTCGAATAGCTTTCTTGCCAAGTAATACCACTGCTTGCTAAAGTTTACTCGCAAACATGTGAGGATCTCTAGTGGTTTTCTTTATATTTTTCGTCCTGTTTTTATCTTTCCTTATTTTTGGCACTATCTGCAGTTTTGAGAGATCCCAGAACTTCTTGCGTAGTTTAATAGAAGTCGCGAAAACCTATCCTATAAAAACGCTTGACAACGCAACGCTGACTGGAGAAGCATTTGACGTCAGATTGGTTTTCCAAATCATTGCCAGAAAACAACTCTGGTTTCTCCAATGGGATAGACGCTGTAGCGAAAAAATGCTGTTTGGAAATGGCATAGTAATCACCTGAGGTCCTTTGGTTCTTTTGAATTTCAAGGTCTATACCTAATGTGCATGCCCTTTATGTATTCTTGATTTAATCTGTATGGAAGACAGTTATTAATACAACAATAAGAGTACAGTTTGTAAACAATTCTGTTCCTTACATAGAAAAGGAGTTTGGGGTACTCCTGGGCAATAAGTTTATAGGGACAGACTCGATATAATTATAACGTTTTTTCCGTGATGTGATAGACTTCTGTATGTCATTTTTCAGTTCATTCCTTACCAGCATCTATACTACACACTAGCAATGCCGCTTCTTCGATTTTCGTGGACAACCCAGTCGTTGCTGTGGGTGTTTGCAGAGAACTCCAGTGAATTTCGTGTGTACAGAAGGAATGCCCTCACGGAGCAAGTAAGACTATGAGTATTCTGAAAAGGCCCGCAATCCACCCGTCTGGAGATGTTTACATTTAGTTAATAGCACGGTCTAACTGTTACCTTGAGTTCAGCAACTCAGTTTTAAAGATGAAAAGTTCGCAAAATACCCCAAAGTTCGTGGCAGTGAACTAACTGTTCTGTACGTAACTGGATGCAAAGAGCTTTACAGATACATTCTAGGCAGTAAGTTTTAGTAGTTATTGACCATATGTTTCAGACGTTGCTGGTGGCGCACTGGTGTTGGGTGTTCCTGCAGCTATATCTCCTTCCTTCAATGAGTATTCGCGTGTTATATTTCGCCATTTCGCAGCTCCTCTCCGCTTTCCTCATTGCCTTCGTCGTCACCTTCAGTCACAACTCCGTAGACAAATACCCAGGTACGATTAAGGAAAACCACTTGATGTTTTCATGTATTCTTTGAGATGGCTCAAACAGTTGGTTTGCATCCAGAATGGTCCTGTGTTTAAATGAATTTATCTCCTGTCTGAGGGCTGTAAACGCTCGCCAATGTACAGAAAGTTTACGTTCCCTTTGAAAGTTTACGTTCCCTTAAACAAATAGAGTACCAAGTAGTCTATTTGAGCTGAATAATAGTCTTAATGTTAAATTCCAACCTCGCATAATAGGCTGCCTTTCAGACTTCAACGATTCTACTTGCGTGCGTGCCTGCACGCAGATAGAATCGCAGAACAAGCGAGCGGCTATGCAACACGGCGCTAGACAGGTGTTGACAACATTGGACGCCGATGGATCACGTGTCAGTGCAGTCAACAGGTGGCTAGCGCAGCCGTGGCATCGCGGTCGCTTGCTCGCACGCACGAACCGCGTAGGAGCCGCGTACTTAGCCTGACAATGTGGTAGTAGTGGTCGGTGGCGCTACATTTCTGCCTTCAGACTTGCGCGCCTGCACGCAGGTAGAATCGTCGAAGTCTGAAAGCAGAAATGTAGCGCCACCGACCACTACTACCACATTGTCAGGCTGAGTACGCGGTTTCTTTTTGTTCATTTCAAATGGAACGGTATTCCTATTCATAGTTCGTAAACCATTACTCAATCTTTGCCTTCAGTCCGAACACTACTTTACTCTTCTCTTCTTGATCCCATATAATATAGTACGCATAATGTAATACATTTCTCGTTGCAGCGAATTCTCGTTTGCTCAACAACTTTGCCTGTCTTCAACTGTTCACTACGCGAAACATGACACCAGGCCCAATCACCGACTGGATTTGGGGAGGACTGAATTACCAGGTTAGTTAGTACTATATAATTTTGCCCACTCAAACAGCAAGGATTTGCAAAGCTGTCAATTGTTGTTCTCCGTAAAGGGAGACGTTAGTGCCCTGTCCTTCTAAATTACAGTATTTATGCACTAGCAAGATCTTCAAACATTAAAACGCAACTTGCCATTCAAAAATGAACCAACTCAAAAGAATCAAAATGACCAACAGCCTAACATCAATCGAATGCAAACTGCCCTTGACATTTGGGTATGTGAAAGCATGCCTAGACGAGTGATCTGGATGACTGTAGCAACCAATAGTTCTTGCTGCAACGCTCTCAAAGATTAATCGCAAAGTTATTAGGGTCAGCTGTCAGAGCTAACAACCATCCCTATTACTAACTTGCTCAGGACCAGCACTGCTGTAGATTACTCTCTATAAATAAGTTATGTGTTGTTATACTTTGATATGAAGTTAAATTGTTTCCTTCTACTATAATGTTTCCTTTTGGCTTATAGTGCAATATTATTGAGATGTCATTTAATGGCAAAAAGTGCTGATGTCAGCAGAGAGAACAACGGAAAATTCTCATGGTCCGAAGTACATTGATTAACATTTTATGGTTTATACAAAACTCCCCGCACATTGTAGGAAGTGGGCGTCGTTATGTACTGCTCTCACGCGGAGTACTTATGTCAATTACATCGTCAAGTCCTTAAGAATGAACGAAACGCTAGCGCTTGCAGTGTAGATATTTGCTTGGCTTAATAAGTTTTCGATCTGTGATTCGAATATTTCAATATTTATATTAATACAATAATTTAAATTCAATATTTACATTTGCTCACATGGAGACATACATTTACGAACATCGAATTATATAAACTA
>UZAF01016470.1:68645-80009 GCA_900617895.1 Haemonchus placei
TGTAGCGTCTGCTGTCGTGAAAACAGTCCTTCGGATGAAACGCTGTCCTCTCACATCTTAAACGGGAGATTACATCTCAATAGTTGTCATTCTCTGCCGATTCCCCCAGCCAGAGGAACATTTCAATCTAGTTTTTGGATTCGTGGAAATCGAATACGGTGTAAGCCCTTCCAACCTCCCTGTATGCACCTCAATAGGGAAGCAGATCACTTATGTAACTGTTCAAATTTATGAATGTAGCCTTCGGTTTGCTGTACTTCTTGCCTTCTCTTAGTGTGTGATGCAGGTCTTCGTTTTCCAGATCGAGCACCATCTCTTCCCGACTATGCCCAGATGCAATCTGAACACTTGTATGAGGCTGGTCAAGGAGTTCTGCCGCGAGAACAACCTGCCGTATCTAGTCAACGATTACTTCGAGGGTTACGCCCTTAACCTTAAGCAACTCGAGAACATTGCTCGCCTATCGAAGGCCAAAGCTAACTAAATTCAACATTCCTCACGTGCGGTTTTCAAACAGGGTTTTCAGAGAGTGTCCGTATTGTCTTTTCACCATTTCTTTCATTTCTTTTCGTGCAGCACTATGTGATTTGTCTTACCATGCGTGGCCTCGCCCGTAAATGTTAGCTCAGGGCCAAGAGAGAAACCAAGCAAGGATCTTCAGTCGCCGATAATGTGTAGATGGAACAAAAATATTGAAAGCTTCAGCTTAGATGATGTGGTTACGAATTCAGTCGTTGTGTAATTGTATATCTGCAATTGGTGAAGACTCTTATGCTGATCGAGCGCCTTTCGCTCATCGAATTGAGAATCTTGCCTTTTTTGCTCCATGAACCCATAACAAGCGTCGAACAGCCTTGAACGTTTGCCAAAAGCAGGAAGGAGAGGGGTAACGGAACTTCTCCCCTATCGCGGCATTCTCCCTTGCAGCATGCGGCAGATGTCACTGCAATTACCGTACTCAACCCGCCTCCCGAAAATCGATAGGACGCGATATTTTTCCTTGACTGGCTTGCTTTTTCATTGGATTTTATCGTTTTTTCTTCTGTTTCTTTTTAGTTTTCATGTTTATTAGACTTGATTAATTAAAATGACTCCTCTTATATAGACGACGATCAATACCGCATTGAAATTGAAGGGAGCGACCAACCAATTCAAATGATTAAAGGACTCCCTACCTCACAAACTGCGCGCTCCAATCTTTCATCGCAATCCTGCGATAGGCGGCGGGTGCGGCGTGTGCGACGCCGTGTTAGGGGAGAAGTTCCCGGACCCGAAGGAGAGCAGCGTGAAACAACTCAAACTGGCAGATTTTCATCTCACGCCTTGCAATGTGATCTCTCACCAACTTATTTGTTACCCTGTGGTGTATTACTGCCGATCATGTTGTTCAAAATAGGCGATGCTCGATTCTTAGACTCAAAATGAAGTTAGCCCTTAAATATTAGATTGAGTCCCAAGTAATGTCAGACTTGTTACCGACATTCTTAATTTCACTATTATCATTGCAAACAAGGCCTAACTTCTAACAACTGACATTTAACTAATCGCTGGTGAGTGGATACCTATCTTCCGGAATTGGGATGTTATGCTAACAATGGTTATACGTTTGTTTCGGGGTGTTCATGATCATGGTAGCTTTTGTCTGCCGTCTGCCTGTCTTGACTATAAACATTTGCCTTTTCTGTTCTTACATTTCTCTAACTGCTCTTTAATGAGCTCTCTTCTGATTTTTGGGCTTCACTGCCTTCTTTTTTTACCAATTTTTTCAGAAGGAAGGTGAACGGAGCCCGTCAAGATGTTCACTTTCGCGATCATTGGGCATTGAACTTTGTCAGATGTTGTATTCCAACAGAAGAGAGTTGCAACCTTCCTGGCCTCGCAGCAAGCAGTAGATTTTGAACATTTCATGACACCCCTCGCTTCTCTTTGCTTGTCTGCTTTCTCAAGTCAGTGGATCGGCCAGTCTTGGGCAGCAAAGTTTGGCAGATACTCTCAGAGTACGCTTAGCCTCCAGCCTATATGAAATCCTCTTCTCTATCCGAACGATTCCTTGATTTTTTGGAGGAGCTCTGCTCGCCTGCAACAAGGTTGAAAGGGAGTATGGCGTCCAGATTCACTTGGCTCGTATATATCGAGGTGGTGAAGGTTCTCTTCAGCACCATGCTTGTCGTTGCCGACAAGGTTAGAAAGAGCTTGAATTCAGGCATAATCTTAACTCAGCAGCTCGGTTTGTCTTCAAGGGAATAGCTACTGCTGCTAAACACTAAGGCACAATGTTGATCGGACCTCGATTTTATTGCGTATTGTTCTTCAGTGGCTCAAATGTCTGAGAGGATGTCGTAGAAGGAATAGGATAAGTGTCAGTGGCAGTGAAACGGCTGATGGGATTCGAATTCCTCTCACCAATATGTCGTCAGATGATGATCGACCTCCGCTCGATCGGACGCTAAGAACATCTCTATTCGTTCCTATCGCGATTCAGAGTAGTCCACTTGATCGACCAGCATTCGCTCGCCTGCTCGATGTTCGGTTTTATAGGCACAATGTCGTCTGCAAAGTGGAGATGATGTCAGTTGCTGTCTTGCCGACCTTCACTCCCATACCTTCCCATCCCAAATGATGCATGAAATCTCAAGAGCGGCACTAAAGGTTAGGCGATATGGTAACAGCCTGTCGAACCTCTTGACATTGTCAATGACTTCCTTGTGGAATGGCGAAGCTCTGATTCTGAAGTTGTTCTAGGGTTCATGAAGCATCCTCAAATGTTGAGTAGAAACAACCTGGCTGCCCGGAGCTTTGATTACTGCTTCTGTCTAGACGATTCCATAGACCTCCTTCAAATCGATGAACATAAGAAGTTGATAGTTGGTAGATTGCATACAGCAGGCAGATTGGGCGATAAATACCATTATCGTTTGGATCTCCCGACAAATACAGCAAAGCAGTCTTGTTGGTTTTCATCGACGAAGACACTCAGAATTCCGACAGGTACCGCATGGAGTCCCTAGCCAGGATTTTGAGCATAAGTAGAGGAAAGCTCTTTCGATGCTTTGGTGTAATTCTATTGGGACCAGTAATTCTCAGCATTCTCTATCAACATCACCGCACGTCGGATTTCGGAAGGGAGAACTGAATCAGGATGAAGCTCCGGACTGTGCAAATGCTTTTCACGGTCTTGGCGGACTCGCAGTACTGCTACTTTAGTAACATTTTGTCTTTGAGATCTCCCTTCATCGCTTCTTTACATAGCTACGCAAATTCGGACATTTGTTGGTGACAAATACGGAGACCTTGACTATTTATTGACTTTTATCAGAATACTGAACTTTGCTATAGCATCGTTGGAATAATCTGGTGGATAGAAGTCTTAGTCGGATGATTAGAGAATGTGCTCATAAAAAGATACAGCTCTATCTTGTCCTAATATACATAACTATACTGTATTTGCAAGTCATAAACCGCTGTTCCTTAATATGGTTATGACTATGGATTATGATAAAAATCTTTGTATTAGCTTGAATCAATAAAAATCATCATCATTGAGATGAAGATGGAGTTAACCTCAGCACACTTTAACAATATGTTCATGATATTCAAATCAACAGTAATTATGAACCGTTAAATTGCTTTAAATACTTTTCAAGGCATTCTTCAGAGGAGAGCAAGCAAGGGAACGGATAAGAAAAGTTGTTACCAGATGCCAATATTGCATGATTGTGACACTCGTAGAATACATTACGAAAAAAGCATGTGAGGCAAGCTCATATTCACAAAAATTGAGTAGAAAAAGTAATAATCACCAGCAAATATAAAAATAAATGTGTTGAACTGCTGGGCTCGATTCGAAAGTTACACCCGTTTGTAACGCAGGAGCACACCTGCAACACGATTTTTAGAAAACAACGAAAAATCTATGTTCTCAAAGCTTCCTGCACTTCAAGCGCTGGAGTTGTATAGTCACAGATGAGAGTTTATCATTATAATCATCCTGTTTTTGCTACTCATCATAGCTTTTTTTGCTCTTTATTGCAATCGTGCTTATTAAATCTGGCGATGACATCAAATATTACCATATACATATATTGACAAAGACTTAATCTTCATCTGAGATGCCATATTCCTTTATACCACACGTCTTTTTTTTACTAATATTTGATTAGAGGCTGTGANTACATATTGCAGCAGCAAAACGAATCTTGTTCTGTAACGAGTGAAGCAGTTCAGAAACCGCCTTCCACTTTTGGATCTTTTCATTCATCCCGCATCAGCTGGGCAAAAGAATATTAGCAGGAATGGGTTTTAAGCAGTAAAATCAATATTAACCCTTTGACGACCAAGGCACCCACCGGTGGGTGCCACTATGACTGGCGCATGGAACCGTGGCACCCAATGATGAGTGCCACCATGTTTTTTACTTTATTTGCACAGTTAAACTTATTTAATATTTTCATATTCATCAATAGACTTTATAGTATTCATATTCAGTGTGGTCCACGTGAATGATTCCTGAGAACCTATTAATTACAAACTTATATAGTCAACGGAGTAGTGCTGAAAAAGTTTAGGAACTTTAGCGAGGTTTGTTTACGTCCTGGAAGAAGTGAAGGCAGTACCTAGAATCCCTGATTTGCGATTATGTGACCGCGCAGTCGATATCTTCATCCTCAAGCTCCTTGGATGTTATACGAATTCCTACTGCTTACACTGTTACCAAAAGTCTAACCTACATTGCTTCCAAACGCAATGAAGCGCAATTCTAAGCCTCTGTTTTATATAAGATAAAATAAGATCTGATGCTCCTGTTATGCGGAAATATTGCTGAGTTTATTTAGCCCGAGAGAGGAGTACCTCCTGGGACCATGGCACCCGCCGGTGGGTGCCAGTCGCGCACAATAGGAAGGGGGTGTGGTCCCATGGGCGCGTCACGTCGAAATTGGCATTGTCGTCAAAGGGTTAAACAATCTTTCTTAGTCCTTCTAACCATTTTCATTTTCAAATTTCAAGTTCTCCTCAGACACCTGTAAATAATTCAGCCCACGTGAGTAAATCTTATTGGATTCAAGTTCTCCTCTCTTCCCTTTTCGAAGCTAACGTCAGTTCTTCAACTCGCTTGATTTTCTCGCTTCCTTTGCGCTGTTTGATAATTCCTGGGTAGCCTTGGTTTCAACAGAGCCATCTTGATTTTTTTGGTCACTAATTGCTTTGCGTTGGAGGATACACCATGACATATTTTAGGATATGATTGTAAGCTTTCGAAATAAGTTTTCCTCAATATCGTTTGATCAGATTTTACAATTCTTGCCTAAGAGCATTCCTTTACAATGTCTCTTGTCAAATGGAACATTGCAATTGTGGTTGATATTCCGGTGCACTTTATATTCTCAAGCTCGAGGAAGACCTGTATCGCATTCTATGTGATCCTGCCATATGGTATCTCTTGCGATAGCATAGGTCACACGCCATCCCATCTAAGAATTATTGGGTGGTTTGCTCACTGCTACCCTCTGTCGTTACAAATGTCCCAGTGCCCCCTCAGAACCTGCTGGGTAGTTTGGTCCAGATAATTCAGCCCAGTACTGGTTCTTTGTGCTGATGACGTTGTGCTCATCTTCGGGCTCGAGCTACAAGCGCAACAGCATGTGATGGTGTATTGTTGTCGTTCTGTGTGAGTTCAAGTATTGCGCACTCGTCATGAGTTTCGAAAAGCTTGAGTTTTCGACAATCGATCCAACTAAACCCTTTCTCTGAGATCAACAGCTTCCCGGGCTTACCGTGCACCGATCTTCGAAAATCAAAGCGGCAATGACCCGAGTGTTACTAATAAAACACGAGTGCAATTCGGTTCGAATACCGTTCGATGAATGACAAAAAATAACAAGGCGCCTTAATAAGAAGTTTAGCCAACTTCAATCAAAGTTTTACTCGCGGATGCTGACATAAGGTTAGACTCAATCTCGACATGTCGGAAAATGACCGTAGAGGAGCGCGAAACAGCACTGGTCGACACTCGGTTTGAGGATTTGAAACTAGTTGACTTCATCCCGATCAAGGGTATTTTGTTGGGTAAATCGGTGTCACAATACCAAGGTCACCCAAAGTATCACGGAAACTAATGAATGGGGCCTTTAAACGTTTTCGACTCTAATTTCTCATAAGGTTCTTTGTTGAAAATTTTGCTACATAAGATAAAAGGAAAGATGCGAATGAATAGCCACCAACCTCAACCACCTCGTTCGTGTAAACCTTCGGGTAAATCTGTGATAATGGCAGGCTTACACAGATGGCGGCCCGGTGGAGAAAATCTATTTCACGTGGTGGTGATTCCATTGCAGATAGAAGTCTTGATGAACATCCTCGTAAGAAGAGATAAGGGCGATGAGGAGATCGTAGCCCTTAAATGTGATATTTTTTAATTGAAGGATTTCGCAAAAACAGATGTTTACCTCCGAAATATTGTGGCTCGAATATAGTGATACAGGAGGATTCACAGGATTCCACGGGTGCTATAGCCTGCACCGATTCTTCGATATCACAGAAGCGATCGAACTGGGGAACGCTGGAATTTGAGCACGTTTCTTAGGAAATGTTGTTAACGACTAGCAGTGCACTTGTACCGTCGATGTAGGAGTCCAAAAATATTGGACACCCAGACTGATCAGGGACATCTCCACTCTCAAACCTTGTAAAAGACGACTCTCCACTTCATGCTCACCCACTTATGGAATGCTTCATTACTGTGAGATCACACAAGTTCAACTCGCGAATCAATACCCCAGGAAGACAGCAGGATTTATTTTGTTCCATATAATCTTTCCATGTATAGAGTATGTAGAAGTGGTGTTTTGAAAAAGCGCAGTCGCGAAAAGGGGTGATGTCATGTTGGTTTTTCAACTATACTTACAAGATGAAAGAAATCAGATTCATCAGTCATGATAATGCTTTTTATTTCTCGTATTTCAAAATCTTTTATTAGAAGCTTAGGCTTCGTCAGAAAAAAAGCTCTTGGTTTTTTATTGGTTTTGCTTGTGTTGGGTCGTTCGGAAAGCAGTAGCAAATTTTGAACGTTTCAAAAACGTTTTTCATCATCTGCTCTAGGTGCATTTTGCAGTCCCCCAAAAAATTAAAGGATTTTCCATGAAAAGAGTTCTATAGAGATCTGGACAAATGACAGTCTGATGGTGCTATATCTGGACTACATACAGGGTGACCCACATGAAGTGTGACGGGCAATAAAAAAATCAACTTATGTGCTTCTTTGCTGGAGGATGCGGTGATCCCTTNGGCGGAAAGGAACGCGATGAACGTCAGCTAAACCTTTCCCAGGATTGGGCACCAGCCCACAGCGCAAAGAAGATGCTGCATTGTTGTGAAACACCGCTTCCAGGTTTTTTGTGCGGAGCAGGTTTGATCTTCAAAATTCCCCGTTCTCAATCCTGTGGATTTTGCTGTGTCAACGATTCTGGAGCAAAAAGCCTCCGCTTTCAAAGACAGGTCTTTGGACCCTCTGAAAAAAACCTCTCTTGTAGAAACGGGGGATGAAAGCGATTGTGCGCATTCTTGAAAACTTCTGAAAGAGGTTGGATGCTTGCATTGAAGCGAAACATGGTCATTCTGCATGCGAAATGTGATATGTTGTTTACAATTTTGTGGTGATTGTATAGGAGTAAATGTTTCCTATTTAGTTTGATTTGTATAATTTTGATGCTAGTTTTCTGCGTCACACTTCATGTGGGTCACCCTGTATATGGGGGATGCGGTAACAAGTCTCATCGAAACCCAGATATTTTTATTAAGCCGTCAAAAATGTGTGATGTTGAGGCGCGACTTGAGGGTTGAGGTGACATCCGCCTTCAATTAGACTTTCATACCATCGCTGTTTCTCTACTTTTTTAATTTTTGGTTGTTTTGAGTCTATTTTCATTAATCTTAATCATGAGTCGTGCGAGTTGTGAATTCCCGGTCAACCGATTCTTCCCCGCATAGCCCACCCTCTGGTGGCGGAGTCCGACTAACCACCTAACCTGAACGTTCCCATCCTCTCGACTGCACTCCCACCAAATTTCAGCGCTTTGGGTCCTCGGAGTTGAACAAGAGTTACGAATCTCCGGCTAAGCACATATACCGACTCACACACATATGTATTAATCCAAATACAAATACACACATACACATACGCAGACACGCACACACCCACACACCCACAAACACACTTGGCGAATTATACATAGTAGGATAGTCTGAGCCGTTTTCATCCCTTGTCTCCTTAGCAAATCTCTTTCTGTGAAAAGTGGGCTTCAAGAAAGTATATACTACGAGCAGGCTTTTTCAAGTGATGTGCACGCAANGTTTTCTAGTTCGATATGATGCATTTCTGTATTAATTTAAAAAAAGGGATGTTTGTAGTAGAATGAAATGAGGCGTACTCTTACCTGTTACTTCCAGCAAAAACGTCGGTTTTCTCGAAAATCGACTTGTATTCAGATGATGCGCACGAGTAACATCTGAACTACAAACAGTGAATGAATAAAAATTTGTTTCTTCTGCATCAACCTCAACCTCTTTCTCGTCATTCGATGTAAATCGCCATCTTTTGGAAATACGTAGTAGGTGTCCTTCAATGCATATTTCCCCTCAACTATATCACTGAGTATAAAAGACCGTATTTCTATCCTCCAAGCCTCCTTTCCCCTTATCGTTCAATCAAAGGGAAGCCTATCATTGTTTCGATCATCAATTCACGATATTCTGAAATAGGAGGATCAACTAGTGGTGTTTCGCATTTAGTAAAGATTTGTTCTTTCCTGTATCGATGACTACTATGTAGTGTAGGCAGTAGAAAGGGTTAAGCACTGAACAAAGAAACATGAAGGTGCGAAATTTTGATCCCATCTTCATTCAAGAAAATTAGTTTCTCAATACAATATATAAGTAATATTTTTTCTATCATTTCACATTTTCACCCATTTCACCTATCGACAGTTTCCAGTTTCACTGTTTTATTTGTCTAATGTACTCTTCACCTGAAGAGTGGTTTTTTTCCATCGACGTTAAGCATAGTGTCTAGGCAAGCAGTGTATCAGAATACATATATTTCCAAGAGGAATTGCCTTCATTTCCCAAACACACATAAAAAGAAAGGATGTGAGCGGAATTTAATGGAAATAGCGGTCAGATCTACTGGACGTCCATCAAGATATCTATTTTCTTCTTTCCATTTCTCTCTCTTACTTGGTTGTTTCAAAAACATGAAATTATTTGTAAGCAATTTGCGGTATTCTACCCGAATTTCACAGCAAGCGGCAAAGGTTTGGCGGCAGTCACCGCATTCTCCCATTCAAAGTTCAAATCTTCCCCTTCACAGCGCGTGATTGTGTGCAATCGAATGCGGCGGGCGCGGCACTTCGTTCGGGTAGGAAACCCCACACTCATACATACGGAAAATCTCCATGTTCTCGTCTGGGCAGTGTTGGAATTTTCTTCATTTTGTACACGCTCCCTGTCGAAACGCAAAACGCCCTCGTCGTGGAGAACTAACAGTACTGTTGCTAGTTTTCCATAACGTATAGAAAGGAAGGGAGGTCCAGACGATATTGCCAGCATCGCATGATGTGTCTGCTGTCTGTAATCTACAAAATATTCACACGCACCACCCGCAATAGCTCTGGCAGAATATTTCAGAAAGACTGTCATGCGAGCAAGCACGGTTTCGGAGAGGGTTCAGCAAGATCGATAACATCGGTACTGTCAGAAGACTCATTGAAGTACACGAGAGTACAGCATGCCGCTATGTCTGACGTTCAACGATTTGAAGAAGGCCGTTGGTACCGTCGGGAGGGAACTGTGACTGAAACTTTCGTGAGCTCCAAAACAACTTCAAGACCAGGTTTCCGCCATCGCCCAAACTTCTCAGTGCCGCTCTCGAGAACATCATGCGTCATTTGGGATGGAAAGACCTGGGAGTAACAAAGACCGCAACTTACATAAGCTCCGCTTTGCAGACGACATCGTGCTTATAACACCGAATATCGAACAGGCGGAACGAATGCTGGCTGACTTCGGCAGCGCTTGTACGGTGGTTTCTCTAAGAGGAACTTAACGAAGACGATGTTCATGAGAAACGGATTGATACCTGATGTTCTCTCCATGCTAAACGGAACGGATATCTCCGAATGCCCTAGCTACGTATATCTAGGTCGAGAAGTCAACATCATGAACCAACATCACCCAGCTCCGGAGCTGAGCAGATGGAACGCGCGGCATGAGGAGCAATGGAGATTAATAAAGGAGTGGTGAAGAAGGCAAAGAACATACGACTGCGCGCTCACCTTCCCGATATTGCTGTCTTTCCTAGTTCGACGTGCATAAGGATTTTCGTTTGACCCTAGAAAAAGAGTGAAATGCTGTCAGCGTCATTTAACGCACCTCGAAGAGGACGATGTGTGGAATTACTTTATACATGCAAGTACAGGAAAGAATCTGAACTTTTGAGCACCGCCAACGAAAGAATATCAGGGCAGGTGAGCTGGACATAACATGAAGACCGTTGTCCCAGCACGCTGCTGACTGGATTCCTCGGACAGTCAAAGGAACAGCTGGGTCGCAAGCACGATGGTCAGACTTCTTGAAGGAGTACCGAGAGGAATAAATGCCTAGTTTTCATCCAGGAGCAAGGAAGGTCCATTGGACTACTCTGGCTGCGAAAGGGACGAATGGAGACGTTGCTGGTGCTAGCTCGAGGAAAGCGATGATCAGCGGGACGACAGCTGATATGTATAGTAGCAGTCGAAAGTATACGCTGAAACGCTTTTTTCAATACTTTCTCGTTTTCTTGACCAATTTTGTTTCAATTTTGATGTTTTGTCGTCCAATGTCACCAACAAATTGCACCACCTATACTCCCGCGCCGTGTCTAGTACGCAATTCTGATCGATATTTTTTGTTACGGCTAACGAGAAGAGCAGCGATTGCGAGGATGCTGAAGATTCCAGAACACAATGAATCATTGATTCTCACTCGTTCCCACAGAAGGAACGCGAAATAAGTGCTCCGAGAATTGGCAGGCCACGTGCAACATCTGCTCGCCAACATAAGTGCATCGTTAGACTCACATAAGACGATCCCACGTTTACAAGTGTCGGTATCGCAGATGACTTCAATGCCAGTGTGGGCTACATACCGGTACATGCACGATGTCTAGAAGTCTCAACGTGGCAGGGTTTATCGGAAGGTTTTTGGCCAAGAACCCGCTAATCAGCCTCTTAAATCGGAAGNCATTGATTCTCACTCGTTCCCACAGAAGGAACGCGAAATAAGTGCCCCGAGAATCGGCAGGCCACGTGCAACATCTGCTCGCCAACATAAGTG
>UZAF01016471.1:23938-61414 GCA_900617895.1 Haemonchus placei
TATGGGGGGCTTCCGACGCCTGTTTTTCTGAGGTCCCGTTCATGTAAAAGATGGCAATGGTCCGAGTTTCCTATCATCGGGACCCAGCCCTGATTTCTTCATACTGTACAAACTCGGATACTTCGCTTAGTTTCCGAATTAGATCTCTGAACAATGGAGGCAGAAATTCGAAACCAGCACTCACCGTGCTGTGATGGCAACAAACCAGCAGTTATCAGTTGAGAAAACACACAATCCCTTTTCCTAATGAAAAAGTACCGTCCTACTGAAGTAGAATAGGCCTCAAGCCTTTCATCATCAGGCGGAGCCGCTATGAAACGGCTCAGATGCGAAGAACTACCCAGGGTTTCTTCCTATCAGGAGGAATGTCGCAAAAAAAAAATAAAACAAACAAAATATGATGCGTGCCGAAGTTTTCAGGCTATTCGAGAGTAAACAGTTCGGTAGCCGTATATGAAGACCCTCTTTGAACGTTCCCCAGAGTCGTTAGCCAGGTAGAGAACTCAAGTCGAATTCGGTAAAAACTGACAAAGCGTCACGACAAGTACTACATTCAAGATGTTCACTGGCAACTGAAGAGTGGCTGTACCTCCGTCTGAGAATGGGAGAAGAGACTTTATGCTCAAAAGCTTAGTAAAAGGAATGTTGTCGTAAAGGGATGTTGATGGAGCACAATGATGAGCGAAGGGCGATTACGCTTGTCTCAAGAGATGAGCGAACTCGATCGGAGGGGACACAACAACAAACACGTCAAGGCAAAGCTTTTTCAATTCTGAAGACGACGTTGAAGAAGATGTCTCCAGGAAAAAGAAAACAAGACGTAATCGAATCGAATTATGGATGGATGGCTAAACCGCTACCCATTTGGGAGATATCACATCAGAAAGGGGCCTCAGGGAGAACACATTGTGACGATGCCAATAAAGTAATTCAGTGCACTTTTCTGCGACTCCAAAAATAGCTATAGATGGAAAGGGATTGGATGGTACGTTCTTCCGAATTCTAACCGAACTCGAATGCTTTTTTTTGATGGAATATGAAAACGAGATAGGAGGTGTTTTTTCGGAATATCTGCGAGCGCATTTGTATGTGCTGGGTTTTTCCCCCAATTTGGGCATCTTACTTGAAAAGGAGCTACAGCCAGCGGAAAATACTTCAAACTCCTCGTTATCTTATAGTGAGGAGATTAGGGGACTAGCCGAAACCTTTCTTTTCTTCTGGTTTCTATTCCAATGATCATTACCTAGCTTATGCTTACAGTGATGTAATGATTAGCTCCCCAAAGTAATACATATAAAATTACATAAAAAACGACAAAATATGACAAAATCCGAATTCACATCAAGCAGCACCCCATGCACTCAAGAAGGAATGAGAGGCCCAATGGAGGGCCTGTGATGCTTTCGAAAATTCCATAGTTAATGGTAGGAGATAGTTGATTATTCATGATGTTCTTACAATTGATGGGTTTCTTTGAGATATTCCATCTTTTCTACTCATTTCATCCCAATAACAGCTTGGGATATGTAGCTTGGGAGAACTCGCCCTATTCAGACATTCCATTCAATCTTAGAAACTTTTTTGTTGCTTTGTCAGAATGTGCTGGTAATGAATAAAAATAAATAAACAAGTAATTAAATAAACAGTTGAGATCCGTTCAACTTCCTTGTTCAAGTAGCTGGTTAGAGACTTCTCGTACAAAAATGGGTGCTATTCTCCATCCACACGAATATTTGGGATTATTTTAAAAAAAACGACTCTTTTAGGCAAGTACCTATATCCTGCCTACTGGATATCTGCAATGGTTCAGATATAACTCAATTGCAATCACGGGAGTAACATAAGAAGTACAGTACAGTACGGTACAATAATATTTTTTTGGTCGGTGCTACGTTCCAATTAACTAGATGTTTGCATGATCATCTCCTGCTTATAGAAGTACTCAAAAAGAAAAACCCAAAAGCTTAACTGACCTTATAGACTCCGCCCACTCGCGAATTCACGCCCCTCAGAAATTGCAGCGATCTGTATAAATCAATAACAAACCTGGAAATGAGAGTGTCTGATGGAATTTCGGATTCAGATTTCGACGATGAACTTTGGTGCGTTCCATTTTTCCTGGTTCTTCCATAAAGAATACACGAACATATGGATCCGAACTTCCTAAAATTTGGTGGTTGAAGAAAGTTACGCCATGTCACTGGATTACTTTTAGAATGAGTTAAAACTAAGTTGAATGAAACCTATAACAAGTAAACTTGGTAAGTGATGCAGTCTTAAAAGGTAGCCTTCTTTTTCGGGTTGAGCCACGCATTCAACTTCATTACGTATTCATATGATATTATAAGCTATATAACGGATTAAGGTTTCATTCAAGGGCCAATCAGTGATCAACTCGAAAGGTTCATCCTTCTGGCGACTTAGGCGCCATAAACCTGCTTCTTATTGTGCATAGAGGACACGTTTCCATGATATCGTTGCAGCTACACATATCGCCTTTACCTTCAGTGACGCTGAGGATTACATCGCCATGACATACGCCACAGCTGCGGATTATCCCATTTTACTTACAGCAAAGCTTATGAATTCTATTATGGGGATTTCGTTTTGGTCAACAAAATACGTCAACTCTTGAATCCGTCATTAATCACTTGATTTCAGCTCTTGATAAACGAGGTCACAGAGCATTTTGATGATTTAGGCTGATCTGATAAGTATCGTAAAAGATTTGAGCCAACAAGCCTATTAGCTGATGCTACGTGACATTCTACTAATTCCCAGATAGACAACCAATCCTACTGTTGACAATTGAGAGTCACTTCAAAGCAGTTTTCACGATAGGCTGACTCATGTGCTATACACTGCGATCAGGGTGAAATACTATGGGGATTCTTATTTATACAACAAATCAACTAGTGGTCCCTCGATAGTAGTTGAAAGAAAAATGCCAAAAAAAAACTGGTTAACCTCATTTTTCATCCCAAGGGTGTGGCTGATATGTATAGTGAGATGTGGCGCACTATCACACGAGCACGATCCGGAAACCGAGTCAAGGATCGATATTCACCCAGGAAAAACGAACCTTCCATTCTTTCCGGGTAAATTGGTTGGTACCAGACTCGTCTGGCAGAATAAAAGCACTGACTTGTACACTGACTGGCAACAGCAAGTCACTGTCTAGGAAACATACTCATTCAATACGCCACTATGGTTCTGAATGGAAATTGAGTGCAGGGCGCTTCCCAACAAGGGACCGATTTTTACCGTATCATCATCTGGTAGCCTTTAATATACCGTAGCATTCTCTCAATAGGCTAGTAGGGAATATGGACCGAGGTGAGCTCATGGAATTTTTGCTTTCAATTCTGATCCCTCGGCCTGACCGTCTTTGCGATGAACGGAGTCATGACATTATGGCAAGGGCCCGGATGACCGAAAATGGCTGGAAATCGGGGCTGAGATAAGCTCCTATCTCCTCTCTCCTAAGCTCAATTTGATTACTCTAAATCGATGTCACAGGCGGTGTTCGTCTAACTAGTAACGGGTGATTACCCATGGTTATTGTGTAAACAATCGCTGTTTTTGCTTGCTGTACTTTCAAGTAAAGGTACCTGTGATATCTTTGACAGGCAGATCGACCGCTTCAAGTAGATGGACATGAAGGGTACTGATTTCTTTTTCAAACGCCACCGAAAAATTAAGCTTTCCTCGGAATTCCGATACACATTCCGGTTTCAGAGTGTCGATCACTTGTTGAGACTGAAAAATTAAAATAAATGGATTGGTAGTAAACAATAAACAGAAATTTTCTATTGAAATATTCGAGCGAGTTCGTCTGTGATGATGAGTTTTCATCAGGTTGTTATTGGGACGAATTACGAAGCAGTAACTTGTTGCAGCTGTCAACAGCACTTTTATTTATCCCAACAGGGGTACGGTAGCCAGTGATGTGCCATAAATCGATAATTAGTCTGATTAAAATTTTATGTGTTATGATGCAGTGGTGTTGCACTTCTCACCGATGGACTCCAAGGCGGACATAATAATTGCTTTGTTCACTTAATTGTTTATTTACTTAATCAATTAAATTTCCTTAACTTTGAAATAGTGCCCTTGCAGTAGAGGTCTTTCGGTTTACTCAGAACCGGAGACGGGCACGTCTACTGAACGCCTATTTCATTATGAAAATGGTTTCCGAGATTTCCTTCTTAAATGGACCTAAGTTTCCCAAGTATAGGCTATTCGACGCTGTCAGGTTGAAAAAAGGCCTATAGGATGCACTCCAAAATCAGCTTACCGGATGGATCAACCCATTCTGGGTTTTCCAAAATCAAAGTATTTACCAGTTCAAATGTACAGTTTGAAAAACCCACCGCACTCTTCCATGGCGTCAGCTTGGCCTTCAGCGAAGGAGGTTGCACTGGTCGAGGACATGTGTCCAGAATAAGTTGCTGAGACAACATATGAGGACTGGAAGTTTACTAATTTTAGAAAGTAAGCACATTTTNAAGAGTAGTTCCAATTGAGACATTACAAAGATTTAAATTATGAAGTTTTCCGGAATTAATCATTCCCAATAGTGCTTATTCAGGATACACCCTAACATTTGTTCTCTGACCAAGGTCGTAAAAGCATTGGTATGAGTGTGGAGTGTGCACATAATTCAACCATATGGCAGAAGACCAGATAGAGCACCCTACATTCGCCGAGTTAGTAGATACCTTAACCAAACTAAAATTTCAGTGACAATTGGCTTTTAGTAGAGGAAAATATGAATAGCTTTCTCAGAAAAATGTGAGAAATGAGCCATGTGTCATGTGTTGATTTTAAAGTGCTGATTCATTGAGGACCGGAGTTTTGACTCATTCGTGGGAGGAAACAACCAAGTGTTACCCATTCCATGGTCAAAATTGAACACTGACTCACTGGCAAGGAGTTGCGGTCTCTGCATTGGTCAAAATGCTGTGTGGGAATATTTATTTTTCTTGTTTCTCATTCCTCGCTCTGGCTTTACACAAAAGCCTAACCAAGGTTATTGACAATGAATCAATGAGCCATTGAGTTCATTCCTGAAGGTAAACCGAAATTGCCTACGAATTATTTTCTAAAAAATCTTTGGGCGTTAACCAATCGCGGCAGAGAGGTTCGCCCACGCATTCGACTTCAATTAAGAACCGTAGTGGCGTATTGAATGCGTAGGTGGCCTATACTATGACTTCCGGTGGCCAGCCGATGTACAATTCATCCTCCCAGACGAGACTGGTACCAATTAGCCAACCTCACGCTTGGTTGGCGAGGCGGGTATAGATCCGGGATTCGAACCCGTGGCCATACGTGTGAGATAGTGCGCCACTTGCCA
The DNA here is from genome assembly GCA_900617895.1 of Haemonchus placei. NCBI lineage: Eukaryota > Metazoa > Nematoda > Chromadorea > Rhabditida > Trichostrongylidae > Haemonchus > Haemonchus placei. Next base: position 29,298 of record UZAF01016471.1, read on the forward strand.
CTATACCGCCTCGCCATTGTCTTAGATGTCAAAATTCAAAAACGTAAAACTGTGGAAGGAAAAAAACCTCTAATTCTTCCAAAGTAGCTTTATGGTTGTCATGATTCATGAAAACTGAAAATTAGAAAAGCGCTTAAGCAAAATCGAGGATGGATATGAATTAGGTTCGGGTTTGTTAAATGCTTTTACATACAGAAACACCAAATCGCATTAGTTCTAGCAGGCTCAAACCCATTTCATTGCACTGTAACGAAAAACTGACTCCACTGAGGTAAGGCGAATGAAGTTTCACTGGGGTAATGGACATGCACGATGCTCGAAAAGCATAGGTGAGAATTTAGATATCTTCTAAAGCTGAATCTTCTGTGCACTTTCTGTCTAAGAGCCCTTCATTACATAGAAAAGTTTTTTCAGTCAGGCCAAGCAGATAAATCTTCCATTTCTACAAGAGATCCAGGGATGAGTTATGTCTTGTGTTTTATAAACTCTTCCACCAGATCCATCTGAATTTACGAAGGGTCTGAAGCTTTTTGAGAGCTACCTAACCCCTTTTCCCCTCTTGACGGTAACACCGAAGATTCTGCCGAGAAACGGGAGAACGTTACGTGGCTCTCATTCCCTGCCTTTTTGCCCCAGCGCTCCTATTTGTATGCCGAGGGTTCAAAATAGGACCATACTGAACACCACTACGCAAGTACTCGCTCACCTGAACAGCTTCGCTTGCTGCTCGCATTCCAGCTGATCAAGGTCCACTGGTTTACGAGTTCTGGAAGTGGGGATTTCATATTTGCTGACCAAAAATCAGTAAATAAATAAATAAATGTATAAAAAGTGATAGCCGACTTACTTGTAAAAGACAGCAGCAACAAGTGTGACCGCAGAAAGCATAGCAGCCAAAACGATATATACTGCATAGATGGGCACGGTGACATGGGTAGTGAGGCCCATAGTGGCTTTATATTACCTGATTGAGGAAATTCTTCTGCAAGAGAGTCATACCTAACTGGTTACCCGAAAAAGCAAAAGCGGAAACGACGACAGAACATCGCAGGCAAACGAAGCTGATATAACTGTGATGAGGAGAGGCGATCAAGTGATTAAAGTGAGACGATTAGGAAAAGCCAACAGGTGTTAGCCGGCCTAAAGCCGGCAATTTCAATTAAACAGACGATTTTAGCATTTAAGCCATGGAACGAACAGGATAGTGATGGAGATGCTGAGAAATCAGAGAAGATATGAGTAACTCAATAAAGGGCATATTCATGACGTTTTTAAGTGGAACATAACACCACGCGTGTCAATGGACATCTTCTTTCTCACGTCTTCTCGGCTCCTGTCATTATGCCTTAGGATGAGATTGACGAAAGCCTCGGAATAAGAAATGTATTCAGCTCCATCTACAGTTGTGTTGAGCTTTGATCAGCTCAGGTCATCTGGCTCAAGTGGACCAAGCAACCCTTTCTTCGATATTTTTTCTATCTTTTTTCGATATTTTTTCTATTCTCCCATTCTCATACCTAGAAAAAAACATCCTCATGCGCTTGATGGCCTGCTGATTTCAGGTTTCTAGTTTCAGCAAGACTGATTGGGCTATTTGATCCATTGGGCGAATGGCTTGGCACCATCTGGGCCTTCCTACCTGTAGTACCGATAATTTCGGTGATAAAGAGGCAAACAATACAAAACGGAATGTCTACAATTTCACAAGCAAGAAGACGATAAAAGCATGATACGTGCTTATACTTTGGTTCCAATACGGGAGCCTTAATATGGGTCGAGCAGCAGGTAGCACAATGGCTCAAGAGCCACATGGCTCCTGTGCTAGGGTGCATTGAATTTTTCTCAATTCACTTCATATGGTCATGGTTCAGAATTGGTTTGGAAAAAGAAGACATCACTATAAATCTAAGTCAAACGTCAAACTGTTTGTTCAAGTATGTACAGTTCACGGTATGAATAAGCTTTCAAGTTCCTGCTCGACTGAGAATGGAAGTCGGAAGCATGGCGTGTTCTATGGGATAAAGTGGACGGCCGGCAATTCCCTGATTTTCATTGATGTTCACTCACCCAACTCTAATCACCTCTTCACACTGTCTCAAGTTATACGGAGCAGGAGTTGGTGGACGGGCTTTTTTTCAATCTCCCATTTGACTGTTCAGAACTTTATGTAAATGACGAAAACTTAAGTCCTCAGGCATTAATCGATACCGTCTGAGGAATACGCCCTGCACTCGACTTCTATTCAGAAACGTAGTGACGTATTGAATGCTTATGTGGCCTACACAATGACTTACGGTGGCCAGCCCATGTACAAGCCAAGGTTTTCTTCCTTGCAGACGAGTTTTATACCAGTTACCCGATCCCGAAGGTTTGGTGGAAGGTTTGGTTGGCCTAGGCAGAAATCGGTCCGGGATTCGAACCCGTGACCATGTGTGTAATAGTGCGCCACTTGCCACTACACTACTTCGCCCATCTGCACTTTTTACAGTTTACAAAATCATTGGAGAAAACAGGCACTGCTGTCTGGGTATAGTTAGTGGACCTAAAAAGGCCACAATCTTCAGATAAACTGGGACTGTCGTTCAAAAAAAAANAAAAAAAAATCCAGAAAAGAGAGGGGTCTGAAACGAAGAAAAAGAAAGAAAATAAAGAAAGAATTAAAAGAAAAAAAAACTAGAACATGAAAATGTAATGTTTCAAGATATGTATCGCTGACGAAGTCTGACAGCTACATATCGAAATGCGTAAATTCTTTTAATTTCTAGAGTACACTTTTTAGTTTTTTATTCAAACCTTTCCACTGACGTAGATATTTTCAGTTATGGGAAGGGAGAGTAATAAAATACTGAAGGTGCAGATGGAGGGACATTTACAAGCCGCTGATGAATGCTGTCAACGACGTGGGCCATCAGCAACGACAGACTGCGATGTACATATGTTCGTTTATTCATGGAAACGTTACCGCTGCTGGGCAACCACTTCTTGAGGATTCCTTGTTTTCTATGGTTTTCCATGCCCTACACGTTGGCATTTTGGCGCATCTGGCTAACCCATAAAACTAACCGAAAATTTGAAAGGGGCTTGAAAAAATTTTATGAACAGAAGTCTATCGGATTTCCGTTCTTAGCAGCCTTTGTCTGAAAGAAATTTGAACATTCACTTTGAATTAAGTCAGGTAGAAAAGGTAGTTGGCTTGAGACCCGAAGTGAACAGGCAAGTTGGCATTTCGAGGATTCTATGATACAGTAATCACGGCACTGGAATATATCAGACATTAAAAGACAAAGAAAGATCAGCCACTAATGTGACCCAATGGAAGAAGGTCTGTAGAAGCCCATGAAAGGGTAGATATCGAGAATTTGAAAGTTACCACCCCATAAACAGACGTTCGTTCCAGAACCCATAGCCTGGCTTACTGTGTCACGAGACCCGAAGATCTCAAATATTGACAAATACGAATGATTGACAACATTTTTGACGAAACGGATTTAATCGCCCCCTGAATGTGTGACAAAGTAACCCAAACACAAGCTGAAGCGCCTTCAAAAACACCCGTCACATATACGAAAGGAAAGGTACCCCGGGTGAAGCCCGCGGGGGTGGGTGGTGAGGTACCAGAGGGTTACGGCGACACACATTCACGGGACTCTAAAATCCCTCCAGACCTTTTCGTGCTTATTTGCTTGACATTCTGGATGATTTCTTTCATATGAGGCGTTTTACAACACTTGACACTCCCAGTATGTTACGGTTTCTCCAACCTGAGTAGGAGAACGAAATCTCACTTTAGATCTCTTAAAACTCTCACCAGTAAAAACTTATTTCTATTATTAATGGGATATTATTATTATATAATATTACATTATTAATAGAAATAAGTTGTTACTACTAACTATTCCTCCTTGCTCCTCCATAGAAACTGGCTCACGCGTAGTCCTCAAGATCTTTTTGACCAAACTCTCGGGTCTCTTACAGTTACCGGTAAACCTAGTAAACAAGAATTTGGAGCCTAGATAAATAAAAAAGCAATTGAATAAACAAATTAGGCAATGATAGGTGTATGCTGTCAAAGGAGAGAGTAAGGGGGAGACCTTATAGAGATAGACTGCTGATAAACCAATAGGTCTTGTTACAATAGATCAGCAGCAAAAGAGAAACCCAGATTGACAAGTAATACACAAACATGTCCAAGGAACAACGTACAAAATACTTAAGTATGACATCTTTGGCTTTAAACAATTCCTGAAGTATGCGCCTCGCATTCCACTTCTAATCAAAACCATAGTGGCGGATTGCATGCGTATGTAGCCTCTACAATGACTTGCAGAGGCCAGCTGATGTTTAGCCGACCCAGGAAGCAAGGAAAGCTTGGTTAGCCTGAACAAGATCGATCCTGGATTCGATCCCTGGACACGCCATTGCCCAATTGCCGATACACCACTGGATGCAAACTTCTTTTCCAAGCTATTGAATAATAAAAATCTATAGGCTTAGAAAGTAACGAAGCCCTGCATTACTTCTGAAAAAGAGAAAAAGTGACACTGATTTTTGGAAGCCTAAAATCTCAGACAAGCCAATTCCTCACGTCATCTGATCGCCTACACTACGAAAACGTTTTAGAAAAGGTCGGCCATTGAATTACCAGTAATAGCCTGCAATTTCGTATGGACAAATCCAATACCAGTTGTGTTGGTGGTGTGGAACCAGATGAGAATATAATTCCCATAAACAAAAGCTCATTTAAGCCTTGGAAAATAAGCTTTTATCTTTTTAATCAACAAAAACTTAATAGCTTTCAAGGTCCATGCATCTTATTAACATAATATTTGCATTGAGTCGACATTGGAGTTAAAAGAGCCAGAAGGAATGGATGAGATTAAATAAAGAAAGCCGAAATTCACCAGGACGGGAGTCGAGTAGCAAGCGGAGCAAAACGAACCGACTGGCCACCATGCAACACTGGCAAAGGGCCTAGGGGACCAACCGTCTGCACAACGACCCCTTTTTCTAGTACCCTTCTTGTGAGCTGTGCCTTGAACATGATGGGAACATATTAATCTATCCATAGTGATATAGTATGAGTACAGTATGTTTATGCGGGTACCTAATTACTGCCTATTTGGTTAATTAGACAGATAACCAAGTAGTCATTTGGATGTACTTCTCAGTAGAGAATTCAATGGATAAAGGTAAAGAAGAAATAGGCAGCTTTGTGGGTGAAAAAAGTTCCACTTGGAAGGTAAATTGGAAGGTATGTGGGTAGATCAGGCACTTATACAGAATAGATAGGTAGATAAATGGGTAGCTAGTAATTCGTAAGTATAGGTAGGCAGGTTGAACTGAAGTCAAACAAGCTGAAATACATGGATGACAGCATTGGTATTGGTTGAGTGGGTAAATAGACTGCCCGATAAAATGGTTACAAGCTTACTTAGGCAGTTAGTGAGGTGCATAGTAGAAAGGATTGTCCGGCTGGGAGCCGAATAGGTAGCCTATCGGTTATACAAGTAATCAAATCGAAGTTATATAGACGTTCATGTGAATAGCCACTTAAAAACAGACAGATAGAGGATAGTAAGATAGGTTTTTAAAAGCATCGTTACTCGGACTGTCAAGAATTAGGAGGATGTGGATAAATTATTAGCGATATGACTCAATAAATGCACGGGCACATGCCCAGTCAGGGTATTTCATCCCCAAATCGATACTACCCAAGCTAATCAAGCCTTCCATCCCTTCGAGGTCGATTAATTGATACCGGACTCGTCTGGGAGGATAAAAGCTCTGAAATGGACATCGGTTGGTTACCGCAAGTGATTGTATAGGCCAGATTTACGTGCAGATGCCGGTACGATCCTGAGAGGAGTTCGAGCGCTCGGCTTATACCAGAAAGGGTCAAATAACGCGGGAGAAACGTTGTTTTCCTGAAGTTTATAGGTACTGAGGTCAGTCGTCAGATTGGTATTCGAGTAGACGGTTACACCCTAGGAATACTAAAAGGTAATTGAACCTCCGAGCTGACTTCACCTGAGAGCATCCGCCGGCGTCATAGAAATACGATAGTATGGGTTGTAAGTTCCCAGCAGGAAGTAGAGGCGCCCAAATAGAACCACTTTATTTGATTGAATGCTACCATACTCCTCCGGAATCACTGGGCACGAAATATGATAATTCCAGCGGCTTAGCTGTTGGTAGTACGGCATCCCAATCCCTAATCGGTCCCTGAAACCCAATACCACGAGTCGCGAGCAGATTTGCTCGTTAAGCTTTTTGAACTGTTGTCACCGACTATAAAATGCTTTCTGAGAAGCTTATGACGATGGCTCCTGAAAAAGGAACTGACGCTCGTGAAAAAGGAATTGACGCTAGCACGCAAAGCTTCATATTAGCTCCGGAAAAAGCCTCGCATAAAATTCGTGAGACGAAATGGCTCGAAGGAAATTCACTGGTTCATTTCATTCGAGAACAGCCTGGAGGATGGTTTACTGGCATTTCCCCTTTTTCAGTTCCCCAAAGGATTAGACTAACGGGCAGAACTTGTGAATAGAAGAGTTCATCATGGCCTAACCCAGGAACTCTGGATAGGACCAAACGTTTAGGAGACTTTGATCAGGCAATGGTAACGAGAAGGAGTACTGAGAACAAAGACTATCACTGGAAGGTATAGGGGAAAGATTATCGGTAAAAATTGGGAGCGAGACGAGAAGGATTTAGGAAACGGAAATTTGGGATAGTTTGAAAAGGGAAGAGGGTACCGGTGGTGTGATTGTAAGGGAGCTTATATACAACAAATCCCTAAAATTTATTTGAAATGACAGCGAGATTGTTATCACTCTTCCCCGCCCCCAACCTGGGGAGAACTTTCGTTCTGTGAATTCCCAGCGACTTCTTGGAATACTTTCGTTTACGGATGGGCAGAAATTCTTGGAGATTGCCCTTGACTTATCACTAAGCATCTTAATGAGCCGATGTTTTCCCTCTTCTCTAATCTGCTAATGCATTTAGACACCTAAAACATATAAGCCTAGTGATGTCAAGTTGATGTCATGTCGCCGAAAAACTTCCATTTACCTAAACAGGAAAGAATTATCACGGATCAGGGACATCCAAAAAAATCTCCAGACAGTTTTTCGTAGCCGAAGTGTCAAAGATCGCTAAAGGAAAAGCTGGGAACAAAGTAATCTGAGGCAGTAGTCAGCGCGAGAATCCAACTGCAACTGTAGTTCGACCTGGCACTGCCTACGTAGGTTCTAGGCTGGCAAACAGGCTGAATTGAATTTTAATACTCACTTACTAAACCAATTCGAAATGAAAATACTGAAAGAAGCTGGAAAATTGGGGGTTCGATTCAGCTCAAATTTTTGAGTGCATGGACTTTTTTTTGCGCCTCTCGGGAATGAACCGTGCCCTAAGCAACACAACAACAATCAAAGGCCAGGACTTTGCAAGTCACTTCATGGATCAAATGCATACAGGTGCTGCAACGATAATGAAGGAATCTTTACGCATGGCGCACTCTTGAAGCTCTTGAAGCTACGATATTACCTTACTCCGTCATTTGTATAGGAGATCAATAGAGGTTGTAAGCAGAGATTTCTTCTGACGGCGAGTCTGAAAATTTCAGATTGTTGGCATGATTATATATATACCCCCCCCCCCCGGATTAAGGTTTGTAAGGTTTTAGTTCCTGACTGGATGAACTTATATGACCGCCTCTCATTACCTGTTTATCTCTTCTTAATTAGCCCTAAACTAACCTAGTTCGTCCTGATCTGACCATATGCCCTGAATGGTCAAAAAAACTTTGCGGCTTCTTATTGCTGGGATGCCCCATACACAGAACTTTGCCCACGGGAGCTAGATGAGGAAGCTCGTCCCAACCACTCAAATGCATTTGAGTCTTGATGGATATTAGGAAGAGAAGTCTGGACAGCGACTAACAAGGAAATGAAAAAGAGAAGCAAGAAATGGAAGAAATCTCTATGCAGCACATATTTCATTTGGGAACCACAAGACAGTGACTAATTCGAGAGCACAGGGAAGGCAAGACAATTTCATCAATCTTTATTGGGCTATACAACGAAATCGTTGATGCAGAATAGTTCGTTTCTGGTGAAAAAAAAAATCAGTAAATCTTCAGATTGATTGTAAAGGAAAAGATCCAAATGTCCCACAAAAATCTGTTCATGGAAAAGAAAAAAATGATTTACAGAAACCCCATAAAATGGACCAAAACCTTCCATAAAGCCATCTTGTATAAGGTTGAACGGGGTTCTGGTGGCTAGAAAACAGTGTATACTAGTTATCAGAGCGTGTCAGCTGTCCCGTACAAACTAAAACAAACAAGCTCCATTCAAGATGATATCAGCGTCTACAAAACCGGTAAACTCGTCCACTCTTGAGTATTGAGCAGCGAATGGTAAATGGCGTCGGGTTGGGTTTTACAATAAAATTCTGCGGCATCCTATCATGGCACTTTTTCGACCCGACCCATTTGTTGACTCTCCATCCCTATTTGACTTTTTAAACCGCCATAGATTCTTACCATTAAAAAACCTCGAAACTACTTTTATTCGCCGACTGCGCCATAATTCCGAACTGACTGATTTTAGACAGCTTATTGGGCTTTTTTTTCGGTTTCTGGCGGCCATTTTCGCCGACGGACACTTTCTTGAATACCTGGAAGGTTTTTCCAGTGAAACGTGGGCACTCCCCCGAGGGTTCAGTAGGCTAGCGAATGGTCAATCGCCAGTAATGTACATAAAAAGTCATTATAATTATTCTGCCTATTCAACTACGTGAACAATAGCTTCGAAAAAAAATAACTGGTAAGGGGAGGAGATATAAAACAAAGAAACAGGTAGGTAAGTAGCCATTCAATAAACATCTGAACAGAATTATTGTAGGGTCGCTTTTGAAATTTTATATCCCTTTCTCAAATACACGATCATATTTCAATAATCTCAGATTCCGAAAAAAGTTGGAAACGAAAGGGTTCCACCTACCAGTGGATAGGAAGTTCACTAAAGCCGATTCTACCTAAGATAAAGCAAACTGACGGGTATGCAGCTTGAAATGGAATTGTCTGAAGCTCGTTAAGCCATACTCAAAAAGATCATTACCATGCAAAACGACCACCATCAATAGAATACATTTCCATTTGAATTGTATAGGGAAATGGGCAAATGAATGAATTCACTGAAATGGCTGCAAGAGATTAATGCCCCCTCCTCCTCTTCTATCCTAGTTACCTAACGAGTTGAAAAAAGTCGGATTGAGTCTTAGCGTCCCAGTGGGACTAAACAAGATTCGCATGGGAGAACTTAAGAACGGGCCGATTACGGGTATAAAACAACAAGTGGCGAACTAGAAATATCATATGAAAGGGGTCTTGTGTTCCTGTAGAGAACACTTGGAAGGATTAACCATGACCAAAGTCAGATAGTTCCAAACGTTACCACGATTCTAATTGGGAATGGAATGCGTGGCGCATGCCGATAAATAAAATCGATCGGCGCCAAAAATTTTACACATTTTTCAAATTTTTTTCCTCAATCGAACTCTCATCAGCTTTTTCTGCCGGAACGTATTGCCACAGTCACTTGTCACAGTCGATTGACAACGCATACCGTAAAAACGGAAAAAAATCGTAAAATTTATTTTAAATATTTTTGTCAAAAAAGAATTTTCTTTTAATGATGGAAGAGACTGTAGAAGTCAAATATTCCGTCTGTGAAGTATTACGGACTGGTCCAACCTTATGGTTGCCATGGAGGCTATGAATCAAAACATGTCCTATCCAAAAACACTTTGGCGCCGCCCCTTTAAGTGTTACCAGCCAACACCAATCAATGACATTTTGCTTTGGAGACACGGAATCTGGTAGTCGTCCTCTATTATATGGGACAGAGCCCGAATGCACGGCCCATCCCAGGAAATCTTCTTCGTGAAACCGACGTCAAAGAGTAATATCACATACTTGTTTTGAATTAGTTGCAAAATAGGAGTTTTCAGAAAAGTGGGAGGGACCATTTGAAAGTGCTAAAGACCTCCCAAGAGTAAAAGAATGTTTAGATGGCTATTGCTCTTCGGGAGAAGGTCTATGAATAGCTAAAGAAAGGCGGAATACCATTACATAGGGTATCACATGACACAAAAACTCTCATGAATACATGAGTTGTTCTGAAGAATTCGTTCAGACACCAATTTCTCCTCTCCAGGGTTATTTATAGAGCCATTCCCTCGTAACCTAGGTGAATACATGTTATGGTAATCGAAAATGGAAGGGCAGATGCCTAATGGCTTACCAAAAATGGAAATAGAAGAAAAGAAAAGAAGGAAAAGAAAAAGGTAGAAGGTTGGAGAATAACTTATAGGAACAGCTAGGAACCAACGAGTTTTCTTGTGGTGCTGATTCCGGCATTGAGAAAAGGTTGAGTACGTGCTCAGGATTTCTTTTTCAAAATATTATATTTTAAATTGTCATATTCACCATATATGACATAACTGTTTGTTCATTTGCATATTTACACTTATTTTAGAATTATATTTCTACAAAATCACATATATCTATTTTCATGGAAATAGTTATATTTGATTCAAAAAATGCCAGCTGCCTTGTTTGTCACGACACGTCACTAGGAGACGGTCCTTCCTGATGGGACGTCTCTACCTGAATTTAAGACATATTGTGCAGTTCACAAATATTTTTCACACCAAAATCCTGGAAGGATGCATCTGTTCTACGACTACGGCCCTTCGAGTAGTTTGTTTTTGTATCAGTCTCTAGATGCCAAGGAATTTGTTGAATAGCAGAAGGGTAAGGATAATGGATAGTATCGATTTTCGCAAGGTGTACAGATTTGAAGCGGGTATTTTTGTGGAGTTAGAATGCTGTAAGGGAATTCTTTATTCTTTCTGCCCACAAAGCTGACAGGCATCGAGAATTTGCGAAAAAGTAGATTCCATTACGGCACGGCAAAATTACCTCATTCAAGCAAACCATTTAGATCTTTATGGAACTTTATTTATCGCAAGCATCATTATGCAATTAGACCCAAAGGCTCTGTTGCTCATAACAATTCACTGGTCCGTAAAATATCGTGATGCACGAGCTGTTCTTAATTACGTGGCTATGGGGTGATCAAACTTTTCCCGTGTATGTACGCAGTCCAAATCGGATTTCATCTGGCTTCCAGTTGATTCCCTCAATTCCGACTTTCTTTGGCTGCCCTTTCACTTGGAAATCTATCCGTCCAGCTAGTGCTGTTTTGGAAATGACTAAATTGGGCTGTTGAAATCAATGGGATTGCTCTGAAAACAATTGTTTCCTGCCCAACGGCTCTCACCAAACTTCATGAGTACCTCACGTCGAGTTGAGCTTAAACACCATGCTTAGAAGAATTCACGAAGAGGGTTGGATACGTATTGATTGGCGTTTACACGGGAATCGTTGAAAGCTTCATGTTCGAGCTCAAGAAGTGGACGAGTTTTATGGACGAAAAGAAAAATGCCGGCAATCATTAAGAACGCACAGTAACCGGGCATAGAAAGAGCCTTCATCACGTATTTTGGATCATTTGAATTCGTATTACACGTTTGTATTGAATAACGTATTAAAATATTCACAATGAGGCGGATGTGGTGTAGTGACAAGTGGCGCTCTATCACACATGCTGGATCACGGATTTGAATCCCGGCTTGGCATCCGCCAGAACCAATCAAGCTTTCTATTCCTCCGAAGTCGATAAGTCGGTACCAAACTTGTCTGGGAAGATAAGAGCGTTGACCCGCACATCGGGTGGCGACCGAAAATCATTATACAGCCACGCATTCAATTCGCCACTACGATTCCGAGTGGAAGTTGAATGCGGTGGCGCATTCCAAAAACGGGATTGATTTACGTCCCAAGACTGAATCCTTCGTCCTTTCATTGAATATATCAGAAGTGAGGTGATAAATATTAAGAATGTATTTGATGGTACTCATGTTCACATTAGGAGATGTTAGATAATTAGTGATATTGAGCATAGTATAAAATAAATATAATGAAGCCAAAGAAGCCTCGTTAGAGTAAAACTGATTCCTCTTGTTCAAAAATATATTCGCGCGAGTGAATCACCACGAATGGCTTAGCTAGTGAGGAAATTCTATAATTAATATTCTACATTCATTTATTTAATATGGTAACAATCCGACAAGAAGTAAATAAAGAAAAAACAAATGAAAAACTGTGGCCAGTTAGCGATGTTGATGAAATAATTTCAGTAAAATATTCGAATGAATAAATCTAACTTGAAAAAGCCAAGAGGTGAAGTTGAGCGCTAAACTATACTTGTAAAAAATTCCTAGTCAAAATACCCGGCTCAGTATATCTAGTTAGAATTTTTATAGTAAACAATCTAACGTGTTAATAAATATGAAAAAAACGAAAATCAAGAGTGGATACTGCAACACAAGCGAGACGAATTTTTCAGACCTATAACTATTTAGCAAAAGACTGTGGGAAGCTTCCATTGCCAGAATTCCCTGAGGCATTTTCTCAGAAAAGCGAAACTCCGTTTTTTGTGAAGTAAATGGAATCACTGCTAACAGAAATTCACAGAGGAAATGTAATTTTTCATGACATGCCACTCTTCAGAAATTCTTCCATAAAACACTTAGAAATTCCCGAAACTGAGTAATCAATATTTTCATAAAAAAGTTTTGCATTCACAAAATCATAAAAGACAGAACTAAAAAGTAATGGGGAAGATATCATACTGACCTCCTTACTAGATTAGCAATAAAGTACAAATCAAGTATATTTTAGGGAAATATAACCCATAAGAGCCTCTTATCACTCCACCATCTGTTTTCATCAACACAATTCATTCATTTGCAGAATTCAATCAGAACAAGTAATTGTAAAAAAAAATTATTCCCTGGGAAGGAGACCTCGATTAGAATAAATAATTGTAAAAAATCAAATGATCTCGTGGAAAGAAAATCATTCCCAGAGAATTATTTTTTATTTAATTGAATTCGTTGTATTGTATTGTATACAGCACAAAACTAATATATTTTAATGGTATCAAAAAAATATAATAATAACCACCCAAAACTTTCACTCAAGAAAGAAAATTAAAACGAGTAAGGAAAGTTAAAGTTGAACTTAATCTTTGAATAGAGTTAGGATGGAAAAATTGGAAGAACGAAAAAGTTAATAATCCATTAAATAACTTAGAGATCACTCAATATAGAGCTTATTTCTCTTTTTCCCTTCCATTCCTTTCTCCTTTGGAATTGAACTGGACGAATTTACATTTATCTAAAACCCATTTCAAGCGATGCAGTAATTTTATTTGGAACCTTATCGGCTTTTAAAACAAAAATTTAACATTTTATGCCATATCTTATGACAATTGTAATTCCTGTTTGACGAAATCTTCATAGCAGCAGACGGATGTGGTTCGAGAATTTGATATGGAAATGATGGCTGAATCAACTGAACAAGTTTTGAACCCTCTCCACCTCGTTCCCCCCTGCCCTCCAGCCCTCTTTTCGACCAAAGTTATATGGGAACTCTATGAAAAGATTACCTAGCAATTTTACCTACACCTTTTCTAGATCACTACCATGGAAAAGAATTGGTCGCTTAGATTATAATCCCATTTTCTTTGGATAAACTCCATGCTGAGAACGCTATCCATATACATATCATGAAGCGGAAGTAGGATCTCTTCAAAGTTCTCAAGAATCCTGGGGAAGTCAGGGCTTACAAATGATTCTATGAAGATATTCCCATGGTAGAAAAATTTTTCTTATTCTTATTCTTATCTGACAGCAGTCTTTATTTAGAAACCGTCCGTTATCAACCATAAAACAAACTTTCGTTACCGCCTATTGTCAATCGGAGTGATAATCTCAACAACAACTATACAAAAATACTGAGTAAATAGTCATAGGTAAAAGTAACTAATAATAATCAGTAATAATAAGTGGTAAGAAATGATAACGTATGTAATACTACTAACAACCTCGCACGGCACAAGAGTATTTAAATAGTATATAATACTGTTAATATTTCTTGTAAACAGGTAAAAATTGTGAGAGATGGTGTGGAACAATGCGGGTAGTCAGTTTACAGACCGTGCACTTATTGCCTTCGCGGGCCACTTACATCCGCCCATCGAAATTTCATGAATAAGTTTGAAAATCTAGTCGAAATTATTACATGGTAGTGATGAACAAGTTTTCCTAGAGCTCAGGAAGGGCGATTTTGAAAAGCAGAACTGACCAGAAAGAAGGCGTTGCTATTTTGTGGAGAGAAATTCCGATTTCGTCAATAATATACATGATTGACAAAATGGAGCATGGGAGAGACAGCCGCAATAAGAAGTAGTAAGAAGCGGAATTGGATGAGACAGAATTTGTGTAGGTTTACAAGGTTTTTTGGATGTGTCATAAGATTCGCATAATTACTAACAAAGTGGGCTTCTATATACGGGAGAAGACATGACGTTTCAAGGATTAGCAGATATGCGATCCAATTTTTAGCTGTTTACTTGCGATTACGATGTTTTTTCAATGGACAGGAGGATTTTGTAATTTGATTGAAAATGTTATCTCTCGAACACAACACCAGATTATCATATAATCCGCTATAGGAACTTCGCTGAAGTGAATGCCATCCACAACAACTTGACGTTATACTACATAAATGCACTCACGGCCGGGAGACGGGCGTTAGGAACGAATTTGGGTAATCGATTTGCCGCACGCGGCTATCGCGGACCACTCATTCGCCGTCATTACAGCTCTAGCGTTCTTCATACAGCTCAATCGATATGCGATCATTATTTTATGCATAATTCTACTATTAGTACTATTGTTCTTGTATTTCTTACCTACTGCTGCATCCTGCTACATTCCTTCGCGCGCGACGCCCCTCTCATCGCGACGCGACCATTTCGTTCCTAACTCACCACACGACCTCATCTCACGGCCAGATTGGAACTGCTTCTGGAGCAAAACAGAGGGCTTGAGCCGAATTTAAATTTTTTCATTGAAAGAATTTTCGTAAAGCATCTTATGGCCGAGGCTTAAGCTAAGGGCCACTCAAAGTGATAAAAATCGCATCACGCTCACTGCTAAACAATGAGGCGGCTCTACAGCCTTTGCCGATCACCTCGTGGCATGCTGCAGTTCCTTGTCTTGCCAAGCGGTATCCGTTCAGGAGTTCCCCTCTCTACTCCCCTAAAGGTGATTGACTCATGAAGCATCCAAGACAGGTAAGCTTAGACAGTTGCAATCGCCCTTACTCCGCTAATTTAGGACTGATTGAAGGATCTACCGTGCGGTTCTCTCGTCATACAACTGGGAGCATGCAAGGAGGAAAAAAATCTGGAAAAAAAGGAAGAATGAACAAAAACGAGCGCTCAGTATGGTGATTGGAACGAATAAAACGAAATGTGGTGGATGATCGTCACTGAACAAATTGATTTTCTAAAAGCCTCGAAGCACTCGCAGGGCCCAAAACGAGGAAGACATTGGTATACAGTAGAAAACCCATTCAGATATGGAAATCGAAGGTGGATGAAAACCTGAGCTTTCTGGACAAAATCGCGGAGAACTGAACAAACTTCACGTGAAAAGTAGCAGAGTGTAGACCACTTTGAAGAGATCCATCCTACTAATCCAGATAAAGGTCAAAGAAAAAGGAAGGTAAAAATAACTGAGAAGGAAGTTTTCGAGAAGTGATGAAACACAGGTGAGTGGGTGCTTGGCCTGCGTGAGTCAACAGCTCCTAGTCGATATTGAAGTAGTACTCTGATCTCTCCAAGAAAAATCTGTTATCAAACGAGTGGTTTCCACGTTGAGTAACTATAAATTGAATTTGAGAGGTTCCGATCTCTGATCTCTTTATGGAAGTAACAGTCACTCTTGGAAACTGCGCTGTTATCTTTGTTCAGCTTTATGGTAATTCAATCTCAAAAGGAAGACGATTAGTTGAAACGTGATCCATGGAGAGGGAAAGTTTTGGGGAGCCTGGAGGTAATGGGCAGGTAAATGCCATGAGTTCGAGAAAATTTCAGAAATTATTACCTTGGATTACATCCACCGAATATCGAACCTTCCATCGAATATGGGCACTTATATATGGCTGCGTGCTGGGTGGAAAGTGAACAGACGCCATTGAGAAGCCATAAAAGAAACTAATTACTTCTTTTCTGTGGTTTACTATTAGCCATATACGTTCTGAGGAAGACCCGATCTCAGTAATTCCGGAAGACGACAACACCTAGGCACCAGTCTGGTCCGCATTATGGCCAACGAACTTTGAGGACGTTCTGTCTAGAAGCAGTAACTGTTCATGGCAGTAAAATTTGTCGTATAGTAAAAATTGTATTGATAGCTAGAAGTTTTGGTTTTTTTCGAAAATACATAGATGAAATGAAGATATGGAAGTGTCGCTACCATCAGTAGGGCCTGAGTAGAGCGGGGGAGCCGGAAGGACCAGAACCGACTTCTTTCAGTATGCCCATAGTCGAATACCTATCAAAACGGATGTGTAAAAGATTGTGCGAGAGCAACCCTATAAGGAAATTAAGAAAAGGAACTGTCGAATTTCCACCTCCAAACTATAAGTACTACCCATAGGCAAGGAAGAAAGCTGCCTGTTAGATGGGTTCATACTTTGAAACATGATTCTTCCGCAGACCCTTTCTAGAGAAGAATATGTCTTCTGAGCCATTTCAGAGGATGTAGACGATAACTTCATCTTGAAGAAATACGAGAGTGAAGATGTCATTGACCATTTATGAGGATGGGAGATGTTTAGAGAGGGTTGAATCCCTAGTTTGATGATTTCGAAGCATCCAATACTTGATTTGCTGCTAACAAATATCCCCTTCTCTGCACGTTGACCCTGTCGCTGAGGTCCCAAACAGCCTCCCTCTTCCCATTCCGGTAGGTAAATCATATATTGAATGAACGACGTGCATAAATGAAAACAAAGGCCTACCTTGAAGGGCCGCCCACGGGATATTTGGATTCTTGCATTTCCTCGGAACGAGAACAAAGTAATCCTAAAGTCCCGCACCTCGACCTTCTCTGCGAAAATGACAGTGCGAGAACGAGAGTCAACGTGAGCACCCAGATTTAGGTTTCTTTCGCCCACACAGCTATGAAGATAAAGCTGCAATAGACCGAGAACTGCTGAATGATGCGATTCGGTTGCAGCTTAGCAGGAGTCCTTACCAGTTATTCGCGAATGGAAAAAATATAGCAGTCTAAGAGCAGAGAAATGGCTTTTGAGAGCAATTTGCCAGACGTCATGTTGACGATGAACGTCAGTAAGCATGAATTGTAGACACGCCTCTTACATACGGCGAACCTCCTTAACGTGGCTTAACTATGCATATGTGCTGGAATCTCGCGTACATTCAATCAGCCCTGATCTCCCACCCCCATATAATTCGGCTTATGGTTGTGGGTTGATCCAGCCGAGTCTATGAAACTGTACTTATACGATTATCAATCCGTTGCCGTCCCAGACGACTCCATCCCGATAGGGGAATTGATCCAGTAGGGAATACCCGTTGGCTTACACTGTCGTCGGCCTGCGTCTTAATTGGAATCCTTTGTAATTGTGTGCAGAAGTCAGGTGCATGGCGTATACCAAGTAGACGGATCAATAATTCAGCACTGTATTATTCACATTTTAACATCACACTTCTCGCTTTCGCAGCAAAGAAGTCTCACTAAGAAGCCTGGTGAAGGGTTATCACTCATGAAGATGAAGAGAAGGGATTCTATTTACATGGGGATGATCAAGTGTCTGGTTCACTGGGTCCACTTTTTTTATTTTTATTTTTATTTTCCTAGTTCAGTGTATCAGAGAAACTTCCTGACACTGAGATAAAATGACGTACCTCATATGGGTACATGACGAGACTCTTAATACTCTTAGAATACTCACAATCAGAAGGCTACGTCGAGGTAAGAGATTGAATCTGAGTCTCAGCAAATTGCAAATATGTTGATACAAATTAATCGTTCTCGGAAATGCTGGGTAAAGTCTAATCGGAACCTCGGCAGACAGTAAGTCTACTTCCTTATCGGAACATCATTTCCTGAAAGCTACAGCTTGAAGTTCGGCCTTTGAATCGATTAGGAAGGAACGTGAGGTAAGGAGGTACTGGTGGCCTAATGGAAGATATCTGGGAAACTCATTTATCTCATTTCAGTCCTCATGCACGCCTGATGTGGAGCTAGGTGATAGATGTTGTTCCGAAGATACGCCATGCACTAAACTCTATGTGGAAATGTAGTAGTATTTGATAGGTGACACAGCTCATTCCAAGACAAACAGGATCTCGTGAAGCAGCAGGTACCTAATAGCCGGCTTTCTGCAAAATGTGAAGCCATAAATCATCTGCCTGTCTTCAATGAAATGCTTCAAATTATCCGGGGATTATATCAGGAATATGATTTACTTCTGGACAAGATGGGCGTAATGGCTCCCACTGCAGTCCATCTATCCCGATTCAAGAACAGCCACCGAAACGTTTCTCTTAATAACGAGAAGTACTTCTGCAATCCTCTCCTCCCTGCAGATTCCATCAAGGAAGTGGATTTCCGAGACGTCATCTTGATCCAACAACACAAAGTTCGGAATGCTAACGAACCCGGAAGGAAATTATTCCAACGAATACTAAGTGGGTATAACGCAACCTATATATCAGAGATCCAAGGAGAGAGAAATGAGGTGTGTAACGGAGCTTTCAAGACGAGAAACATGAGGGGTGCGAGGAGCTAAAGCAGTACCTATGTATTCGTCTGGCAGGCAGTTAGAATGAACCCTCACAAACTGCATTTCAAACTAAACCCTATCTCTATTCTCAAAAACCCTATTTGAATAGGAGAGGTATAAGTTTGGCTGAGGGGTCCCTTTCAGCAGACGCCTTTCTTCAACTGCCTGCCCACCTCGAATATGAAAAGTCGACTTCGTATACCCTCCAGTTACTTCTCGTATCATTCAGTAGGGATGTTACTACATAGAAGGGAGGCCACAACGATGAAGGTAAAATATTATACATAAATACATAAACGACAAAGTAAAACGAGAGTCAAATTGGCTTGGTTAAGGAAATGAATTATCATAAATCACCTTCATAAATACATAAAACAAAAATCCAATCAGCAATGTTCACTTTCAAAATGATGGCCTACATTAACTCAATTTTGAGTTCTAAGGGTAACTAGAGGTATTGGACGGGCTAATTTCTATCCCTATTTCTAAGCTATTACTTCTTATGTGCTTCTCTCAAATACCTGCTTATGGTAAAGAGCACTAGTTCTTCGAAGCTGTTTTCTAAGCAGTGGAACCCTTGTATCCGTGCTTCGCTTACAATAATGCCGTCCATGGTCTATGAAACCCATGGTTAAGGAGTGGTAGATAGTAGGTTATAGGTTCAAAAAATAGTAACGAATGTTACCCACTTACTGACCCTTTACCCTGAGAGAATCATGATAGAGCATCAAAAATCACTACTATGTATGGCGGTACTCAAAGTAATTGAAGTACTGGTAATTCACGGGATTATGGTTCAGGAGCATCCAAGCTCGACGCTTCAGAATTGTTACAAAATTTGGAGATTATTTTTTGTCGCACAAGATTGACCATTGTGGGCAAAACATCGGCGTGACCCGGACCTTGTGCTATCCGGGCATCGCACTCTTTATCCCTTACACTATTGAGACCTGCTTACCCTCGCTTTCTTTATAGTTTATGTATAAGCCATAGATTATCAATATTTTTTTCAGTGAAGTGAACTTATTTCTACTTTCCTGCGTGTAGAGAAGTCATGAAGACCGAAATGTTGGTCAATCAAAGGGAATATCCTGCACCAGAGACATTCAAGAAGGATTGCTACGACGAGAGTTCCATCTCTTTGTGGAACAGCGCTTGCTCTCCCTGGGGCATCGTCAGGTCCTCTAGTTCGATTTTTGATTAATTAGAAAGAAGTGGAGGAAGAAGAGAAGCGATCAGACGATAACAACTATGATGTTAATGACGGGAAGTCATAAGCCTTGTGATCCTGATGCTGTCATGAGCCAGGCTCATACGAAATTCATTACTACCATGTACAGCACATGAAAACACGATGATCTCCGGCTTATATCAGGAAATAACAGCTTAATTTGAGATGAGGACGTGAAGAATGTCGCTAGATTTTTGTAGAATAAGACATGCATTCGAGTTTGGCCCGAATTGTAGAGAGATACAATTCATAATCAATGTTCTATAGACTTCTATAGGTAAACCTCTGGTAATATTATATAAAGCCGAAACATAGGTGGTAAGAGATCCAATGATGTGAGCAAAGCCCGATCCAGCAAGCTACCGAGATGATTTGGGCCAAATAACATCATCTACTCGAAAACACAGATTTTCCATGGATTGGTGGATCTATGTACCTGGGAAGAAAATTAATAAATTAAGCCAAGGGCGTCTTTGAATTACTGAACGGATCGAGTACTTATTCAAGCTACTTTGACTCCAAGAAAATACCGAAAACAGGTCAAGCAAGAAGTAGAGAAAAATTGCTTACTCATGAATTTCATCCCTTCACCGTCTCTTCCCGTCCTGAAATAGACTCCCATGACCTTCTTCCATATTTTCCATGTTTATCGAACTTTCGTGCGACCACAACAGGGGGAGCGGTGAAGCTGTAACTCTCACCTCACCCATCAATTTCCTCAACATATGCTTGCTCTGAGTCAAAGGAAGGGCGTATCTTCAGAAGCATCTGACCGCTAACAGCACCCTACCCTTTTCCATTAGTAAGTTAGGTATCCATTACGGGATATTCCAGTTGATCAAAATTTTCACAGTGAGGAGAGCAAAGTAATTTTTGATCAGCGAATATTTATGAATAGGTGAATGAGGCTTCGCCAGTGAAGTGAATGAGTAAATTACATCTCAGTAGAACTTTGATAGGAACAAAGGAGAGCATAATTTTATCGGAGAAAATGGACTTTTTATGGAACTTCAAAGAAGTACCGTGAATTCTGAGAATAATGATTCCAAGGATTGGATAGAAAAAAGCGATTCGTGGAATGATAGATTACTAACCTGCCCACATGACTTTTTCATTTGAATGTAGTGCAGAGTTCAGCAGAATATAATTCCAGCGGAGTTCAATTAAATCTAATTATTGCCAAGTAATTTATAGATAATTTCACATAATTTCAAATTGCCGTTCCTGGAAACTCTACTGAATGCTGGAGAGAGAAGGGGAATGACAGGCCCTTTTATCCAACCCATCTGAGCCCTAAAGCTCCACAGCTTCAGTGCAAACCACGTTTTTTTGAGCCAATTAATCACCAAAAAAGTAAATAGTCAGAGACGAATGAAAAAATATGGATACCATATCTTCACTGACGAGTATGAGCCACGCATCCAACTTGAATTCAAAATTATTTTAGTTTTTTGAAGAGTAGAGTGAAAAGGTGGAAATTCGGTCGCGTTGAGGCCCACTCTTGAAGAGCTGAAGCGCTTCGAGACCGAATTTTCTCTGTCTGGGAAACTATGTACAAGCTCCTACTCAGGAATGATTTCCTTGACACCAAAGTTGTTCTGAATTCACGACTTTATAAACTGTAGAGCAGTTTACAGGCTCATATGTTCCTTTTCCAGGAATCAGTACCTCATATGGCACTTCAAGTAAAACGTACACCTGTATCGAGAAAAGTCATGACAAGGGGATACCTTGACCATGAAAGTTCGCTTTTTCACAGTGACGAATAATGGAAGGGATATTGAGGCAGAGCAAAAGTGGCGAAGAAAACGCGGAAATCAGTGTGTCCAGAGAAATTTATGGCTTCAAAAAAGGCGTCAGATTGGGGGTCGGACGAGAATATCAGATGTAGAAGGGCTATTTGTACGAGCTGTCCAAATAACCCTTCCATGCTTGTTTCTTTCTCCTCTGAGTGTGCCATTCCGTACAGCAAGCTACAATGGGTTGCCAGCGTGCAAAGTGCGCTTTCCAGTGCGAATAATGGGACCTTTACGACCTCTACAACGCTAGAACTGGTCTGTTCTGGATGTGTATGTCGGCCGTTTTTTGAAGCCCTTATTTGGCCCTATCTAAACCGTCTTTCGATGCGACAGTGTCCGTGCGCTATCCTGGAAGGGGGGGGGGGGATCACAGGTCCACTCTATGGAGAAACCCCAGAAATCATTTTTACCATGAGCTGTTGTGCCCTTAATCAGTCGTCTTGCCCAGCATTACGTCTTTCAGATCTCCAAGTGGTGACTTTTGGGCGGCACCAAAGAGAGCAAAGATTTTGCAGGCCTGAATTAAATAGTAAATAATTGTTGCTTGCAGAAAGCCAAGTCATAAGGCAAAATCAATGTCCCGCTTCCACCAATTAAAGTCAGAACGACCCATTTAGGGGGTATGATTTGGAAAGTTAAACGGGACGTTGCATCCGGTATAGGACCAAACTTTAGCCCGAAATTAACCATCGGCAACCATACATAAAGCAGACTAAATGTCAAGTGACGACATTGAGGTTTGATGTCGGATTGAAAGGAAACCTCCTGCAATACTTACTTCTTGACAAGGAAGCCTGTCATCCTCGTTGTTTTCATCGCATCCGTATATGTTCGACAAAACAGCAAAAAGAATGTTCTGTTGAGTCATGGGAAGGCAATGCCATCTGGGCAACGATGGTGTAGTGCCATGTAGTGCTCGCTATTACACGTATGTTCCAGGGATCGAACTTGCCAGATCGATACTCCCTCGATCCAAAAAAACTTTGAATCCTCCCGGGGTGAGCTGATATGTACCAGACTTGTTTTATTCATCTTCTATCTCGATTTGTTCATCGCGAAAAGCCATCCCCCTGAATGCTTTTCCGGTGGAATTATAGGTCCACCTTTTGGGTTCACTTTCTGCCACCTGCTGAGTAGTCCGGCTTGGAGAGTCCTTGAACCTATGCTTTTTCTGGAGGCATCTTTCTCATCTGAAACGCTCTACTTACCAGCACAACCTACGGCTGGAATATACAAGAGAAGATTAAGGAAGGTGCTGGAGCGCCTAAGAGCGTGAGGGACCCTGATCAGAAGAACAGAAAACCTGGGTAAGATTCAATTTCCCACTTATGTCTTACGGCTTGCCAACAACTAAGCACCCCTGAAAACATAACAGAAGTAGATTTCCAAACGTTGAGAAAACAACAGGAAGTTCTCCAATCCAAAGGAGAAGAAAGCTGTCGAAGTGGGCTTGTCACAGGGGGAATGGACGCTTCTTCTCCCCCAACCCTAATTACTTGAGAGCTCTGCTGCGATACACATTCGTATTACCCCAGATAAGCCTACAAAATCTCAGCGGGGGATGAGCTTAAGTTAGAGCTGCTGTCTAGCGAAATTTCAGCGAAAAGCAGTACGTAATGAAAACTGGCACGGAACGATTAGCATGACTTCATATCTTTTATTTCACTTAATGACTAATTAAAATGTCAAATGATAACAATGGGTAACTGGAAAGCCAAGAGATTATGTGTCTTTTGGTTCGCTCGCGCACGCACGCGGCGAATCGCACGGCAACTTGCGCGGCTTGAACGACTTTAGCGTAAGGCACTACGGCGCAGATTCGCTGTAGGGCAGGGTAAACGTCCGTTGCGCGTGTCACCCCGCCCACTTCGCGCGCGGCGCACTCCACTGAGGTCTCGAGATGACATTACAGTACCACCAAGTGTGAGTGGAGCGAACGACTTGCATTTGTCTATGTTATCTTCTCTTTGGCTGACTACCGTGGAGAAAGCGCAAATCGTGTGCCCCGCTTACAGCTGCGACGTCTGTCAAGTATCACGGGCTGACCCGCCGCATGCGACGGCTGCGGCGTGACCTAGTTTCGACGGACACGCGCAACGAAGCGCACCCCTAAGGCAGAGCATAATATGGACTATTCACATACCGTTATAACTCCTCTGTCTAAGGTGCTCGACCACAATACTGCTTCGACGACGAAACTTGAACTATCAATTTACAGAATGGCGAGCTAAAAGGATATGCTCCAGGAGGCAGAATATTCAGATTATGAACAGAAGTGCTACTAATGAGTTACTATTTTAGCCTCTCACTGGCTAAAAATAACCGGAATCGTCGCCTAAATTGCTGCGTGACACCTCGCATGAGGCAAAGGTTTTCTTAGAAAGCGTGGGCTTCCCTATAAATTTTTTACCTAAACAGCAGAAATTCATATGGTGCTTCTAGTTAGTTACCCTTAGCTCTCTATTTATTGAATTTTATGAGCATCACATGAATTATGAAATTTCATGGGACTAGGAAGTTTTCAGAAAGAAAGGTCTTCTCGTAGAAATGACAGCGGAATCACCCAGAGGGTATAGGGTCAAGGTGAACTGTGCCACTTGTGTAAAAGTTCCTACGAAAAAGATTTTTCTGGGTTCCTATACTAGCAAAAGCCATCCGTGAAGGTGGAACTAGTGGATCTAAAGATAGTAAGTCTAGTAAAGGAGTTTTTATAAGCCAACTTATTGGTTTATCACTGTTATTACTTTCAACAACCTAATACCTGTAACTCGTACAGTAACACAGTTTTTTATAAATTGAATAGCTTCTACCTCCAAAGTTTACTTGATGGCAAGGAGCAGTTCTACTTCAAGCAGTATTTCGTATCAAGCAAAAATTCCAGTCAAACAAGAAAAACAAGACGGAAAATGGTTGGGAAATGACGTTTATTCATGCAATTGTAGCTCCAATCTACTTTACTGAAACTATTCTAACCTGAATACTCATAGCTCCCTTCTTATGTGCTACTCTCGGTTTTGAATAGAAGTCGATTGCACGGCTTAACCTGCTAAAATTTTAGAAGCTTCCTTCATTCTCAAATTTTAGGAGGATAACCCGTGCAATCGACTTCTATTTAAAACCGAGAGTAGCACAGGAACTTCGCCTACTTGTTTGATGAGATTTGCTTCGAATTCCATGAGCCAGGTAACTCGGGACTCTGGAATCTTGTTTCAACCAAAAATAGGTGGCAAGAAATAACTTGTCCAAGGGGAAATCAGGAGCGAGAGAGAAGGAAGAATAAGTCTGTGGAGCTTTAATTAGCCTGGTACTTCTCCACAAGCTAATTAAGTAGCAATTTATTGGATTTGACGAAGAAAATACACTTAGGCACGAAGGAGCAAGTAATGAAGAAGGGTTTTTCTTGCAAAATCTACACTCTGCGGATAAAACATGATTGAATCAAGTTTTCCGCTTCACTTCTCAGTTCAGAGCTATCCATACAAACTTTAGAGAGACTAGAGATTATCCTCGTCGTTAAATTAAGATCACTGCAAAGTGGATCAGGGTTACTCGAGTGAAATGTAGAAATTCTTGATATCACCTAACCCTAGACATTGATTTTATCCGATAAAGGTAAGCTTGTCAGTAAATTTGCAGTTGACAGCAAATTAAGTCAGTATTTTCCAGACAAACAACAACAAAGACCCTCGACTACACCTGAAAATCCTACAATACCCATAGAAAAGTTACATTTCAGTAACTGATTAGGCGAGAAAGATTCAAAGGAAGACTTTCCATATTCCCTGATTGAGATGAGCTCCTTGATAATTATTTTCATAACAAGTGGGTCTAGGAGAAGTTTCCTCCACCGCAGACAGGGATTTGAGTTTCCTTAACTTACTGATTTTTTGCTTATAACTGTCTAGGTAGATCAGGTAGTACTTCTAGTGTGATCAACAGAAAAAACGAAGTAGAGTCTTAAAACCTGAGAACGAAAAAAACTCCTACGAGTGGAAAAGATCTTATAGACTTTAGTTAAAGTGTCCAGAGCCCCGTTGGTATTATAGTAGGTTGAAGGTGCGGCCTGTTAATTGCATTCCCTCCGCTTTCACATCGTCCATACACGGGAATGGAATTCCCTCCAGGACTCATTGTTTTGTATATCCAGTGAGCAATGAAAGGAAAAAAGAGATTTCTTAAATTGAAAATGAACATATTTTAAATATGACAGAACAAAATGGTGCCAATTCTGTGATAGTTCAGCATTAATATTCAGATGATCTTAAAAAATTGATGATATGGAGTTTCCTCCCACCTTCCTATCATATACTGCCACTTTTTCGGAGAAATTCGATAAATTTTCGGATCTACTGTATCACTAGCACGCTACTTGATCCCAATTTTACATTAACTGGTTTTGTCAAATCAGTCTTTCTAGATAAGCCTTGACTTGCCTTTATCAAGCCTTTTCTCTTGAGTCGAAGTAAATCTATTTTCGTTCTTTTACAGTTGGCGTTTGGCAAGCATTTCAGTAAATTGGCTGCATCCAACGTCGGTGGTTCACCTTGGAGAAGTGGAATGTGAGTTGGTTAAAGTATTTCACCTGAACAAGCCATCAGTCATAACTCACACCGTATCGCTCCCCTGTAGGACCTACAACGTTGAGCTTTTAAGGTTGCTGAAAGTTGTTGTGATGTTTGAGTTATAAATTTTGCCACAGGTGAATGGTTAGGTTACTAAAAGGTCATGAACTTGCACATCCAAGACTACAGAAAGTTAACCAGCCCTACTTAGTCACACTTAGATCCTTCCGTGCACAATGAGTAGAGCTAGACGGAGCTGCAGAATATTCTGTTGAGTTTATGCAGCCTATCTGCGATCTTTCGATCTGCAAGCCTAGGGAGGAATATGAATGTCAAGATTTTCGTAGGCAATTTATCGCAAATTTTCACAAGAGAAATCAGTTTAATCAAACGAATACGAGTTCGAAACGAAAAACCTGTGGAGATCCCAAGGAAGTGGAGTAAAACTGTGAAAATATTTCCCCAAACTATCTGGAATCAACACTATTGCTCTTCTTTAGTGTCAATCAATATTCGGTTGAAATTATGACCAAAGTTCGATCTAGGTCCAGGGTTCAGACTAGTCCTACACCACATGCGATCAATCCCTCCACTCAAAGTATTTCGCAGCACCATAATGTACTCAAAAGTGAACTTGCATTGTCAACCGACTAATCCGCAGCCGTCTTCCAAGTTCTTCCGCTCGAAGGTCGCGCACTGGTAATCATTATCGATAACTTCTGACCAAAAATTCCTTGAGTATCTTCTAAGGACCTTACAGAGACGTATCGTTTGTGGTGATTTCATTTCCTTTAAATGTTAATATCAAGATCTAGCGCTGATATAACACCCGCCCTGTTCCCGAATAATTTTTGTACTTTACTTGTTTCCGATTGGAGCATCCCATACTGTAATGCTGGTTTGTTGCCTCATTAGCAACCAAAAACTATTTGGAAAAAAAGATTCGAATCGACAAAGTAAAAAACTATAATATATATCAGAACGAGCTACTGGAATCGCCTGCTTGAATAGGTTCAATCTAATAATCCATCGTAACAGCCGACGACGGTGTCCTTTTTATGTAGAAAGACATTCTACAATATTTCAATGAAGGAGGCTTCAAAAACACCGGAAGTGCACCCACTTCAATTTAGTGGTCAATGATAGAACAAAAGTAGTCGGAGCATTTTTAGAGACATTTTTTAGAGACATGTACATAGAGTGGGTAGTGGGGGTTCAATACAAGCTACGGCGNGCTCTGAGAAAGCTTTTCATGTTTTGGTCGACATGGCCACGGGTTCGAATCCAGGATCGATGCCCGCCTAGGCCGACCAAGCCTTCCGTCCCTCCGGGGTCAGTGAATTGGCACCAGATTCGTCTGGAAGGATAAAAGCACTGACTTGTACATCGGCTGGCCACCGCAATTCATTGTATAGGCCACATACGCACTCATTACGCCACTACGATTATGAATAGAAGTCGGGTGAGGGGGAGCATCCCTCAGACGGGATTGATTAACTCCAGAAACTTTATCATTTGTCCTTTTATCCTATTGGGACAGCTTGGAGGAGATAGAATATCGAAAGCTCAGTAGCTGCTTTACTAGGCGGTTCTATGCGTGCTGACTACGATGGAAATTTCTTGCTGACAAAGCTGATAGTAGAAAAAGAATGTCAACATCAACATTCTCAGGGTATATGTATACAGAAGTGACTCACAAGATGGATTCAATTTAGAATCTGCAAATGGAAGTGTCTTACAAAGATTGCCTAAACCAAAAAAATTCGAATAAACTAGATGGAATAAATAAAACCACCGAGCTG
Organism: Haemonchus placei; assembly: GCA_900617895.1. Classification (NCBI taxonomy): domain Eukaryota; kingdom Metazoa; phylum Nematoda; class Chromadorea; order Rhabditida; family Trichostrongylidae; genus Haemonchus; species Haemonchus placei. The sequence goes on from UZAF01016471.1 coordinate 57,488, forward strand.
TCATTAATAATCAAAATTCGGCTTCTTTAGCTAGGGTTACGTGACCGTGCAATGGCTTCCTCTACCTAGCTAATGTTTAGTATATAAATATATATAATTTTAAATACACGTAGGTGTAATAAGGGGTTTACGCACCCTGTGCAGTGTCACACCACCGAAGAGCGAGGTCCACCTGACCCTAATGCCGTATTCTGAGCTCTGCTCCAGGGGTTTGCGAGCTGACAAAGCTGAAGATCGACAAAAATTGAAATCATCAAGATTTTTCATAGGAAATCATAGAGCAATGGTTACAAACGGAAATGATATTCAGTAACGAAAATACGGGTCTAAAAGGATAACACTCTGTAGAAATAGATTGGAAATAAAAGAGTACAACAATAATAACACCAATTGGTGGGTGGACCCATGCCGCCAGTGGGTCAGTGTCGCCTTGTAATCGATTGAGTTCGTCTCAAATGTTCTTTTTTGGTCTGGTGTAGCCGTCTGTATCGTCCGAGATCGGATCCTCGGACTAAGTTTTTCAAGGTGTTTTGAAGAGCAGCAACGTCTGAAGCTGAATACTTGCGTTATCGATACAAACTTGATCTGACGCAGCTTCTCCTCATTCCTTTCTGATCAGTAGTTCCGCATAAGAGATCAACATCGATAGATTCTAGTCGAATCTTTCAGCATTTTCATGTTTTCAAGGAACGTATCCTTTCCTTAATTTTGGTTTCTTAAAGTAGGTATCAAGGATGAGTGAAATGCAACACGAGTATGGAAGGAATTTGAGACTACTGAATTGAAAATTCCCTGATGTTTCTTACAGAGAACCGCCCTGAAATTGTCATTGTCTATTTATTTGCTTGTTTACGCTATTCCTTGATTAAATTTTCAAGCGAGACGAACTTTACATGTTGTTGATCAGTGAGCCTTACAGGACGATGCACTTGGCACAGGTCTTTGATCAACTGCGAAGGGCAAACTTGTGATACATCGAAGTACATGCTGATCCTTCGGAGAGGTTTCCTTTTCTCCTTTTATGAAAGTGATGAATTTTCTTCGTTGACCTGTTCACAAATCTTGGTTACATTGTAGGTTGATGATGTGATCAGCCGAGTAGCTCATCATTTCCTCAGTCATGGTTCCATGTACATAGGTCCATCAACGTGAATCGATCAAGACAAACCATGGATCTTTTGGAGGTAGGACCTTGAACAGTATTCGACTTGGGGAGATCGAGCAGTATTCATCGAGTTCTGGCTCGCATGTCGTGTTTCTGTCTTCCACTTACTTCTATTGATTTAAAGGCACAAAAAGGTTCAGAGTAAAAATTGCTTACGAGCTATACCGTTAGGATAAACTTCTTACCCTTCTTATACCATATGTGGNGGCCCAGATAGGACGTTATAAAGACTCAAAGATTGTCCCATGAGTCTCCTCGGACGAGTTTCACGGCATTGTAGTGACTGCATCAATCGCAAGGAAGCCAATGTAGGGAGATCAAACGACTTGTCCTGATCCATAGCCGCAGTGAAGGGAGTCCTGTACAATTCTGGTTTGATGTAGTCAGCCATACGCAACTGCAACAACTGAAATCTCGTCCGAGTACCCTTTCCATGTTGTTTCCGTCATGATAATCTCGTCCAACCTCTATTTTCACTACTTTCGAGGAGCCTTATTTTTATCGAAACCGGCGAATTTTCTTGATTTCTTCATTACCGAGGAACTATTCCCAAACTATACTTCCGCTTCACCACGAACAAGGCGTACCTCAAAATTATCGTGAACTATGCCTTTAAAATTAATTTTACGGCATTGAGCGCAAAACTTAGCTCACCGAACTGAGATGAATATCCAATAGTTCTTCTATATACCTGCAAACATGGGTGAGGCGGTTTATTGTTAAATGGCGCACTATGTGGCTCTAACCCCAATCCGACGCTCCCCAAGGATAGCCAAGCCTTCCATCCGTCAGGGTCGATTGAGTGGTGCCGGTCTCGTTTGTGAGGTTAAAAGCACTGATTTGTACATCGGCTGTTAACGCAAGCCATTGTACTGGCCACATAGCCACTCAACCGCCACTATGTTTCTGAATAAAAGCCGAATGCGGGGCGTAACCTCCAAATGGAAAGATCAATGGAGAAGACTGTGTTTTGCATTTGCTAAGCGTGTCACGGAAAAGGTAAAAGTGCAATCACGGGAATTGTTCTAACATAGTTGTGTACAAAGATAATACAAACATCAGAATCGGAGCTACTAACATAAAATTGAAAACAAGCTCAAAGTAAAACCGAAAACATGTCTGCAGCAGAAGCTTCAATCTTGAGAGCTCACTCTACCGTAGTGATCCGTGAGCAATTCGTTTTCACAGGGACTACAGCCCACATTTCAATTACCAGTAAATAAATATTATGATCAAGGGCTGCTGATTGTATGAGAACTCGTTGATGAATGGTATTTTTAGATTCTTCCCAAAGCTCGTAATGAGTATAATTCACAGCAGCATTCGCGACGTCGAATAATACTACTGCGGAGAAAGTAGTAGGAGCAGTAGTCATCGAAATGATTTTTTTTAAGATAAGAAACGCAATTTTCATCTCGTAAACGTCGTGGTTGCTCGGGAACACTGTAGTACCATGTGCTTTCAGAATAGTAATGTGTAGTAGTGCGGGGGTGTGTAATGGCAAATGGCGCGTTATCACACAGGCATGGTCACGGGTTCAAGCCCCAGATCGATGTAGGCCAACCACGCCTTACATCCCCATATCGATATAGGCCAACCACGCTTTCCCTCCGCTTACAATGAATTGGTACCAGACTTGTCTGGGAGGATAAAAGCACTGATTTGTACATCGGTGGGCAGCGAGAGTCATTGTATAGGCCCATGCGCAATCCGTACACCATACGATTTCCAATGGAAGTCGAATGCGTGGACGCATCCAAACGGTGCTGATTGCGCAACGACTTCATTCATTCTAGTTTTCACCCTCTAATTTCAGGGATGGCACAGAGTTGCCTCCTTTTATGACCTTTTTACCTGAAATTCATGCTTAGCGGTGGGTCCACTTAATCTTTATATTATTACATTTATTATGGCGTCATGTCGATCATTCATTATAGTTCATTATAGTTTTTGATTCCATACTCTTTAGTCTTACGAGCAAGGAAAGGTGGAAGTCTCAAAATTCAGGAAATTCAGGAGTTCTTCCTGGTGGAATGTCCTTCCGTCTAATTTGGGCATGATTTGAACAGCACTGGTAGCAGCTCAACCTTTTCTTGCTAGGTCCCATCACGAATTCAAGTTTCTCCTCCGAAGAATGATGCTAATCTACTGGCAATAGCATTTGTCCGTATAGAATTTCCATAATTGGTTCATGGCCAGAACCACACGAAAGGGCGAGCTATTCTCGAAATAATTACAGCAACGTTTCCCCCTCACTCAACTCTTTCCGTTTGTTGCGTGCCGACTATAACTATCGCTCTTTCTCCTCCAGTCCATTGGCCAAATAGGCTTAAAGATCAATGCTAACGTTTTTGCTTAGACCAAAAATAAACACATCGAGTTACTGGTTCTGCTTGAAACACATCGAGTTACTAGTTCTGCTTGTTGGTATGCGCCACGCGTCCGACTATCACATGGAAATGTTAATTAATACCATTAGCACATACTTAGGTTACTGTTTTAACTGTGGATAGACAGCCTTTTATGTCCACTGACGATTTTATTTACAACTTACCGATACTGAAGAGCAGGAACGATTGGTTTTGCGGTGCTTCACCCCGATCGGTGGACCACTAGTGCAACAGTGGCGCCGTTTACCACTGCTTCACAACTGCCTCGGCGCCTAACAAGTTTTGAAAGCAGTGGTTGTGATTACGGTAAAAGCTTAGGGTTGTGTTATTGGTTGAATTTAGTTTGTCCGCTCTTTTAGTCTTTTCTCCAAC
>UZAF01016471.1:69024-81674 GCA_900617895.1 Haemonchus placei
GAAAGCCAGTGGCGTAAGCGGGTGGATAACCGTACAGTCTCGCAGATGGAAAACCGTCTGTGCTCAAGAACTAGCAATAAACCGAGTTCCTCAGTCAAATTACTGGCTAATTAGCTTGGGATACCCCTAGGAATGTCCTTGTTCTCCTGAAAGTGGACGGAGATTCAGCTTTCTGCCGTTAGGCGAGTGTTTGTAATCCGATACTCCTTGGGTAGTTTGGCATCGGACTTCCATTCTTTTTCCTTTCAATCCGCAGCTTCTGTTCGAGCTCCGTTAGCAACATGTGGTTGGACGTTTCGTTCGAGCCTATCCCAAGCCCAGTCATTATTTACTGAGAATTGGCTCGTCTTGCTTACTGAAGGACATTCCTGTCTCTGGGGAGACATTTTTGAGCAATAATAATGACAGGGTAGCGTGCGGCATGTCTCTTAGACGAGCTTTATATCGCAATACTGATGGCTCTCATGACCGACTTTTTTGACATCCATCGAAACTTTCTGACTAATTTTAATGACTATTTGATGAACCGCTCCGGAACTAATCAGCGATCAAACTTGTTTTATAAAGTCATCTATTTTCTTATGATGTTCAATATTGTACAGTGCTTGGATCTTCTCAAACGATTTTGGCCCCGAATGACCGACTCCGGAGGGATAAAAGGCTTCGTTGATCTAGACGGACATCGAACAAGGATTCGGTCCTCTGATTGTGCGATGTGATAGTGCTCAGTAGTAGTTCTGCTTCCTCGGACGAGTTTTATAGCAGTGGCACGAGTTGGTAGAATGAGAGGCTTCGTTGGATCGAATGAACATCGATTCGAGAAATGGTCTTCAACCCGTGCGGATTGTAGCAGTATCAATAAACACAAGCTCTGCCCTACCTGGAAGCTTTAAATGGGATAAGGAAAAACAGTGAGACATATTAGGGAATCTGGGTTTGATTACGAGCTTCTGCTCGTCGTTCATTAAGCTCGAAGTCACGTTTTACTGATTTAATGAGCCAATAATGCTGCCTCGTTCAACTTGTTATGAGTTTCTTACAAAAGTTTCCCTCTCTATCGTGGCAATCCCTCGTCAAATGTGTTTGATGAATTTTCTTTGCATCTTTCCTGGCTCCTTACACGGCCTTTTGAAGAGTTCTGATTCCCAGCGGTAGGGAGGGAAAGAGTAGGGAGAAATTAAATATATAGACAGCAGGCCTGATATTTGCACCATCATGGTAGCCACGATGGTTTCCTACACTTCTCAATACCGTACAGTCACCTCATTCACTGGCCGTTTCTTTCTTTGTAACCCTATAAAGACTCCTTCCAGATATTCTAGTGATGGACAAAAGGCGCTCCGTGAAAGGAGTGAGGCATGTTTGGCAGCTTTTCTACTGTACTCTCGTCCCGCTTTCTGCATTCCCGATTGTCATGGTGAATGCTCAAGGTGATCCGATCAATTATGCTCCGGATTCGACTCTGACTAGTACTTTTCCTATCTGTTTTCCTCTTCCACTCATCCACTAGTGCTGCTTAACCCCTTTGAAGTTACTTCAAAGTGCTGGGATGGATCTTTTTTCCCATTAAGGATTCCTCACGTCAAATCGGCCGTACCCAAGTTGCTTCCTTCCCTATTCATTCCATCTCTTGACTTTTCGGCCCGTTTCTACTGGCATCCAATATCTTCTAGCAGCAAAAGTAGTGCCCAGTTTCTAATGTTTCGTGCCGATCCTTCTTTTTTTTTACTGAAAGCTACACCCCCCTCATGTTCATCTTTGAGACCCTGCATGAGCTCTTTTGGGAGCACCCATCAATATCGACGAGCAAAAGTGTAAAGACATATCAGATAACACAAAGAGGGACAAAGAAATGACCTTTGGGAAAAACTGTCAGAGAAGTTTGTCACGCTGCTTGCAGAGCTTTGCCTTTCTATCTCCTCCAACGAACAGCAGAGGGGGATTCAAACGATTTATATTTTCAAAACTAAAATATAGGAAAGTCACGAGCGGATTCCCAAGTGAGAGTGTAAGATAGGAACTCCCCGCATCCAGTGCCCCCTTTCAGGCACATTTAAGCTGTCGGTCTGTAGAAGTGGCGCTTCTGAGTTTGTGGTTGGCCCTACTGGAAAAGAGAGCCGGGCGTATCTCAGCAAAGGGAAGGGCAACATCGCTCTTCTTCTGTTCTCTGAGGCGACCACAGGAGAGATTTGGGACATTCAATGAAAATATTAAGTAAATCGGTCCACTTCGCTGCATCCTACTATATCTGCATGGTCTCAAAGCATCTTCTCGAAGCTATCGAGGGAGACGTTCTTTGGTTGAGCGCAGTTTTGGATCTCCGTTCTGAGATCATCGCAGCATGCTGCGAATTGAAGAAGGCCCTTGACAAAAGGGGATTGCTGTGTTGATTGCTTCAATCCGAAGATCTCTGAATTGCCTTCTGCCCCAAGCTAATAAAGATTGGAGCTCCTCGAGTGACGTCGAACAGATTTGGAAGCTTATACTCGATCAGCCAGTGACTCCGCTACTCTTGAATACTTGGTGTACCTTACTGTGTCTGGTGATTTTTAAGGGCCTCTAATTTTCGCCCGTGCCTGCCATGTGAAAATCCCCGAAAATCCGGAAAAAAGGGAAACTCTGATGCGGAACAGGCTAGCACCAACTGAGATAAGTGGCTGAACCGAGGATATCCTAATCTCTGAACCGCTTTAATGTGGCTTAACTCCTTCCTCTGAGCTCTTCCGAGCGCACGACACCAATCTCATATGCAAGTACCGACGCTCATAGGCCATTTCTGCTCTTTCCGATTTCTTTGCCTTCTTCCATTGCTAAAGTAAACGATCTTGAGTTTAGTTGCCACCGCTAAATCCTCAAGCCCTTTTTCATTGAAATAGGGGAATCAAGGAGGGGAGGGGAAGTGATCTGGGGATAGGGAGGATCGACATGGACTAACGACTTGCTTCGGGATACCCGACAGCTTAGGGTATCATAAACTGAATAGGAGTTTCTATAAAACGTTTTGATAATTTAGTTTCTTTGAAACAGTACATTGTGATTTCTGATTGGGGTGGTTTTTCATGGCTTTTAGACAGGATATCTCATTTCTGTCGGATTTACGATAAGCCCTGTTTTGAGGAATTAGTCGGAGAGATCTTGAATTAGACCACATGTAATTTTCTACACTACTACTAAGATAAATTGGTAATTATGAGGAGAACAGCTCTGAGATTTTCCTGGGTGAATCTGTAATAGTAGCCGACCCATCAAACACAACTCGAAAATATTCCCGTAAAAGAGGGAGATTACTTTCCTTCCAACTTCTCTAGAAGTTCATCATCCGTGAAAATGATTTCTTGCCCTACAAGGGTAGCAGGCCTTCCACAGTTGTCATAACCAGGCTACTCCTTGAATTTCTTTAGCTCTGAAACTCTAGAATTAGAGTTTTTTCAGCTGTATAAACGTGGTCGGCGGCTTGTTAGAGAGTTGAGCATTGGCTGGGCTGGCCGATGATGGCCTGAAACCTAATAATCGGTGCGGAAGTTGGAATTGGACATTGGGAGGGAACAACGAGGCCGTCCGTTTACTTAAACAAATCGAAAACTTTCGTCAATTTTGGCTGTCGGCTAGTGGGCGTCTGCGTCATTTCAATGAACTTTCTGTTTTTCACTCGTTTCTTTTGAAGCTGAACTTTTCGTGGCCGATTCCATTGAATTTCTCGTCTGATCTCAACTTTTGAGCTTTCCGGCATTACCACTTTTGCATTTTTTCCTAGCTTTTTTTTTTGATTTTCCTCAATGCTCCCGAATTGGGGTATGAAGCAGTTAGAATGTTAGCGCCTGTTTATACTGTTCTAGGCTTCAACCGGACTTTCCCCTTTCAAACTGATCCAGAATTTTAGGAAAAGGGGGTGATCATTCAAAAACTTTGTAGAAATGCTCTTTCCATGGACGGAATCACCTACCAACCAATTCAACTAACTGGTTTTTTCCCAAATAGAATTTACCGATATTCGCCACGACAGGCTCCAGCCGTATAAATTACGCTTTAGGCCACTGCATCAGATACCCTTACAGTCGGAAGGGTATCGAAGGAGGATGAATGGTTCGGTGGTTTAAACGGTTGATTAAGTACTTACCCTGGGAGATTCTAAATTTTTGTAGGACTATGGAGACGTTTGGTTGGATAACCTTTTCAAGCTCTGAAGACGACGATGTCGCAGAAACTTTGGCAACAAAATTCAATTTAAAAAAAAANAAAAAAAAACCCGTCAGTATGGACTTCATCCAATTCATCAATGTTTGTCGGATCCACTTCGGTACACCTGACACCCAACTTCCGTTTGGAGCCTTCTTCTTTCCGAAGTCCTCCTCAGCTTTACAGTAACGGACAGATTACGGACACCAACCTTATCAGAATTCGACACCTTTTCACCCTTTCCAGATATTTTCGAATAAGATTAAATGACCAGGGAAAGCTCACAGGAGTGGGTAGAGCTGGGAAAGGTTCGATTCGAGTACCGCCAGTACGGTGGCATGGAAACCTGACGCGTAGGTCATTTTATGGATGGGAATATCGACTTCTTCCCAAACGAAAAACCAAATTTTTGCATCTTTTGAATTCAAGCTATTCTCAGAGTTTTTGGATAATTTATTGGTTTGGACAGAATTTTGTGGCCAAAGTAATAGATTATTCCTAAGGACGGCCCTTCGAATAATAATTTATTGAATTCTCATGGCCAATAAATTAATCTATTAATTTAACCCATAAAAATTAAAATATATGGCCCCAACACTGGGCAAACGCATGAGTGTTCCATGGTCAAAGTCATTTTTATTCTTATTCGCTTAATTGCTTCCTGTTTTTAGATGCAATATTCTGACCCGAACACCCCTCTCCCCCTCATTCCCTTCCCTTCCCCAATCGTCTTCCTCCCCCCACTCCCTCGCTTTATATCGTTAAAACACCTCCCAACCCGAGCCATTTATCTGTATGCCAAAAAACCCATTCATTCTTGACTGTGTCCTTCAATCTCGTTCGGAGCTGGAGATTAAGGTTGGATAAGGCCTGAAGTCAGTCGGAAAGAGAGGCATTTGACGAATAGCTCTCTATCGCCTCCAGGCTCCAGCCTCCCACATAGCTCCTGCTCTGGTACGCCCACAAGAACCATTGCCTCTGCCGTAAAAGACGGCAAAGTAATTTATTCTAGCCGTTTGTCTGAATCTTGACTGAATCTCATAAGGTGGCTAGGTGGAATTAAACTTTTTATGTGTTTGGTTTCCTGGCCAACTCAACAACGAGCATTGGCCATATCCTCCCTGAATTATTCGGCACATCCGAGTGCAAAGTCGTTTCGACTGCTTTCTGGTGGATAATGACCTAGTGCTAGGGGTCTTAAAGGAGTTTTTTCTGTTGATGTGCTTAGTAAATTCCCTCTGGGCTTGTTCATTCTACCACTGTGGCAGTGACTCTTTTACCAAGACTTTTTTTCTTCTCTGAAAATCATGACCAGGTCGCTTACGCCATTCAGAATATCCTAGGTAACGAAATCTGTGTGAGAGAATCGTCTATAGCTGAGAATACGATTGAATTCCTACTAATTGCATTCCTTATGTGATGATTTTTCCCCGACTACCTTATGATTGCATACTCGCTCCTTCTCAGTTGCTTTTCTAAGCTTTCCATTACAATTGTAGTCTTGCATCGATAACAAATCCTCAAGTATATTTAAAAAAANAAAAAAACTACTTATTCATAACAATGTTATATGGATTAGATTCAAATTTTGCAAGAATTTTTTTGCACTGAATTCACGATATTTGCAAAAACTTCCATACTTAAGAGGAATGATGTGATCAGCACAATTTCAATTGAGAAAATTTCAAGAGCTCCAGAACTTTCGTTCTAAAAATTCTTCAAATTTCTTCCAACCTCAAAAGCTTCTCAGGTACAGAAAACGACTAAAATGACACCGAGTGGTCTAGAGCGGATTATGACGTAGATACCAGAATTTCCTCCAAAATTAGCTTGAAGTCATTAGATTTCTTTGACTTTTGGAAACTTTTGATCTGAGTAAGCAAGGTGTTCGTATGATTAATTTTAGGTTCTAAATAACTAAAAAAGCATACATGTTTCTCTGCCTCCCAAAGAAAGAACATAATGATTAAGGACAATTTCTTAAATTGACTCCTAAATATCCTCCGAATCTCACTGAGTTCCTCATATATGTAGGAAACTCGGATCAGACAAAGTTAGGACTTAGAAAGCTCAATTTTTTTCGTATTTTTGAGGTAGGAGACTAACTGATTTCGCTACTTACGAATATGTTTTACTGTACACAAACACAAGTGTACAGTAAAACTCCCTCAGATCAATAGAACCGCTTCGGAAATACTGTAAAATCGATAGGCACCTCTTCGTATTCCGGTGACCCTTTCTTCCCCTTACTTCTTCCTCTCCCACCTCCTTCAAATTTGTCTCTTTACGGAGGGTCCTAGAGTCCCAGTTCATGACCAATTGCTTTTTTTAATAGTATTATAAACTGAGCAGTTTTGGCAACAGTTGTGTAATTCACATTCTGAATCTCCACACAAACGTACACCCCTTGCTCTTGACGGGCCCTAACTGATTTAAGTTTGGGACCGTCAAGATGCTCGGACTGATTCTTGACAGTTCATCCGATAGAGAATGCGCTGCAGCTTTTCGAGCTCATCCTCATTAATTTGAAGCTCAGCTCATTGAGCGCACGGCCGTGAAATCGTTTCCTTAGCAACCTTTGACTACAATTTTTAAATTGTATCCATGTTTGTGGAAGCAGTACTTGAGAAAGAATTAGTGAGAGCTTCAGCGTATTTCCTGCACTAATGCCTTTTACAAGACTACATTCACTTTCTGTATGTTCCGGTTTCTGTAAAAAGGCCTGGGGAACCTTAAGTTGGACAAAGCAGGGGAGGGGGAGATAGATAGAAGGTCCCTCTGTATGTGAATCTGACCGTATGCCTTAGCAGACAGTATATAATCACTGTATTAAACGAAAGTTCATGGATTGTACAATATAAATGCACAAGATTAGAAAAATTGGGATAACTTCAGCGATTCTGCGACGTACTCAAAAGCTGGGGGACCTAAGAACCTCAGCCTCCTACCCTTCGACCCTAGGGGGTAACTCGTATCTATACCCTCCCTCGATGCAATAAGATATGTATGTACCAGAATAGGGCCTCTCCCCTATTGCCCATACCACACCCAGGAGGAACCACAGTGTGTCATGGGATGTATGATGGGGGAGGAGTGGAGAAGAAGTGCTGTATTGAGCAGTTGAACAATAAATGACGATCTAAAGCAAGTAGACTGAAAACAACACCGCTCATCATTTTCAGAATGGCCTAATGGGGGAAACACTCCAGGGACAAAGCCTGGTTGCCTGGGGGCATTTTAACAGTTGAAAACAAGTTGCATAGAAGCACCTACTCTTGGATTACCCTACATGGAATGAAGCACTCTCTCACAGACACTCAAATTCTTCCGCGATTTCGGGCAACGACCTGATACTCAACGCAGACCCGCTGCATTTAGTTTTAGCCACCCTTAGCCATATCCAGCCGTTATTCACCTTTTTCCAGCCTTTCCAGAGTTTTTTGATCCCCGATTCCTTTCCTTGCCTTTCCTAATTGAACGGATAAATAATAGCCCATGCTGGGCGTAATACATCTTCCATCGGATGTGCAGTCTGGTTCAGTCAGCCATAGTTCTCCCCACCACTGACTACCACCTAAGAATAAGGTAGATAGTCAGTAATAGGCATTACTGATTTTGTTCAAAAACATCTGCCTCACTTGAATGTTTTTGTTTATCGAACGGTTTTGTGTCAGAACTAACCACAAACAAAGATTGTTTTAGTTGAATTAGCCGATTTCATTCAGCAATTCATATACTAATGAGGAATCGTCGATAGCTATTTACACCCTCCGGCGATGAATGGCACTCGAAATCTTGGATGCAAAGAAAATCTCGGCCCTCGAATTGGTTCTTCCCCATTCCTTCCCTTCTTGGAACTCCTTTTTCAGAGAATCTCTTACTTTACTTCCTTGATTAATCCTTTCATTTCTTTTCCAAAATATAACCAGTAGGCATCAATTACTAAAGTTATAATGATGCTGGAATTTCAGGAGTTTGGTTGCACTGCTCGGCAAGTGATAAACAAACACTTGAAATGTTGTTGTCGTAAATGTTTGTACACAAATGAATATTCCGCTTGTATACAAGCTTATATTATGCATATAGTTTTATGAAGGTAATCAAATATATCGCTAAATTGATAAGTTTCCTTTGGTCGAGGTTCAAGGAGATTATCCGTCTTTTTTATGATGTGGGTCTCAAATACTTATTAGAAACTCGTCACATTCTTATTTTATTGTTTACTTTTTATGCCTATTTTAGATCTATCGTGCCATTATGATCGAATGCTTTTTTTTATAAAAAAGTGATGTATTAAGAATGGATTTTCCTGCAGTTACCCATGATCCGCCAACCAGAACCAGGAACCAATTCTGACCAGGTGAATTTCCTCCTCTGTACCAGTCGTCCACGAAAATCGTTTAGAAGGGGAGGTTGTTGTCTCGAGTTACTTGATTCCTGGGTCTTCCGAGTAAATGTACAGCCAAAACGCGGATTTCGAATCTCACAACGACCCTACAGCCCCTCCTCCTTTCCCCAACCCTCCTTCCCCTTCCCTCTTCTTTCTACGCTAGTTCAATTTTCAACGCGGCCTTTTTCTCTTGGACGCTTCGTTTCACTGCTCCAAAACGAATAGAAAAAATTCCACCACGGCGGTATCACGTCTATGGGTGTTCCACCTCCATCCAGACCCACATAGCCCATTTCTCAGAGTGTAATGTTATATCACTACGGAGGAAATTGATGAAATGCTCGATTGCATTGCTGCATTTGACATGTACTTCTTCCCAATTACAACCAGGAGCTACGCCGTCCACTCGGAAGATTTGAAAAGCCCAGAGCTCAAAGTCCCATGTAAGGGGTCGATTCCTGAGGTCGTGCGAAAGGCGGCGAAAAATCTAATTGTTCCACCCTATCTGCGACTAATTGCACCCACACGGGCAACACCTAGACTATCTGACAGGCAGTACCTAGGTTCTCTAGAGCCACTCTTCGTTCAGAAATCATTACATTATACTGTTACTTAGATAGGGTGGATTTCTCGTACTTCTGGGTGAACGTGGAGTGAGCCGTTCCGAGTATGCCATAATTTCCGAAGCGAGTTCCCTTTCAACGAAATTCCACCAAAAGCTATCGTATATAATTCATAAGCTGACGAAGGGCACCTCACTTCGGCAGAACGATTGTTCATTTCTCCAAAAGTCTAACTGCTGTTTTACCTCCAAGCAACGCTAGACTTACTTCATGAAGAAGAAGTGCTTCCTTATTAGATTTCTGAGCACAAAGGAACCGAACTAAATCAAAGTTTCCATACTCCTTCGAACTTTTTATTTTCTTGAGATTGAACCCTTACACTTCTCTCCATATGGGGAGACATTAAGCAGTTGCCAGGGCACCAGCCGCTTCGGCGCTATGTGGTGATGTAGTAACAAGTAATGCACTATAACATAACCATGGTCCAGGAGTCGGATCCCAGTTTGACTACCTGAGGGCCAACCAACCTTTCATCCTTCCGGGCTCGATTAAGTGGTACTAGAATTCTCTGGGAGGATAAAGGACTTCAGCCTGTACATCAGCTAGCCACCATAACTCATTACCGAGGGCACACACGCTTTCAAAACGTCTTTACGATCCTGAATGGAAGTCGGGATGCATCCCATCGCAAGGCTGATCAAAGCCGAAGGGCTTTTGAGACTTTTTTAATGACTTCGAACAATTTTTCCACTCTCTTAATGCTTAACAACCGCTTTTACTAAAATGCCGAAAGTGTACTTGCTCCTGGCAGGGAGGAAAATGGAGCGATTTCGGCGGAATTCGAGCCTTTACGGCGAAATTAGTCATGACGTCCATTAAGGAAGACGTCCCCATGTAGGCCACTAGTGACATCTTCGGGCATTTTTTCAGCCAATGCTGTAATTGTCACTTAACACATAATTAGCTAGGCTTTTCGGCTTGTCTATTCAAAACACGATTACTGAGGGGCTATGTGTGAGCTGTGGATGTGTGCGTACGACAGCCGTTGCCAACAACATTTACACCTAAAGCAATTTAGCGCTGAACTCCTTCCACTAATTATAGTGCCAGACGCTCGGAAACATTTGTTTGGAACTGGAAAATCCCTTTTAAACCCATTAGAAACTCTTTTTCTGTAGGATTTTATCTGATTTCCCTGAGACCTAATCAGTCCGCTTTTGGGAAGGAAAAATGTACTCCCTCGCTGATTCCATTATGCTCAACTGGGCTGTCTACATCAGGCATTGTTTCAATTTTAAATGAAATCTGGCTCCTCCTCCAAGAAGTATCAGCTTTTGACACCACCTTTTCCCCTCTATCCCTTTTTTGATAAGCCAGATACTTAAATCATTAACGCTTATGCAAATACTGATAGGACGGAGATGAAATAGTGTTAAACCGTCCAGGTCCAACACTTCGTAAGTAGTTTCGTTGGTTCTCTGAATCTTGATACTTAGGTCGATTGCTTACCCAATCTATTGCATTTGTAAGCCATGCATACAAAAGTCTCTACAATGTTGGGCGGAAGCCGAATAAGTGGCGTATTCTGGAAAAGCAGCTGGTCAATATTCTCAAGCACTTCATCCTTTCTTCTTCATTCTGTGAATGTCTGAATTGGTTATTTCGAGAGGAGAGAAAAACTGTTGTCTTTGTCTTGTGTTTATTCAATGACACTCAGAAGCTTCGCCAGTGGCTCTTCACTGCAACCATTCCTAGCCATGAAAATATTATAATTATCTTCTCGTATACTGACAATACCAAATGACTGAGTTTTCTAATTATATTTTGGGAACATTCCTTCGAGGAGCATCTATCTCTGAGTAAGAATCTTGACGAATTCCGAAGGCCAAATTTCATAATCGGCTTTAACCTCCCTGAACTAATCCCGGACTTTTTGATTCAATTCTTTCAACTTCCCAATGTTAGTTTCGATCTCCTCTACTCGATTAGCTCTGGTTTTAGTTTTTGAAAAGTTCTGAACACACAACAGTCGTATACTGCGTTAGTACTGGTTCTCAGAAGTATGTGGAACAGCTTTTCTGGCACTTCATTGCTTGGATATAGCGAGAAAACCATGTACGGGCCATGTCCTGACAATGAGATCCTCATTCACTCCTGGTGGAACGCATTTTGGCCACACCCCCTGGTCCCTGATCTGTCCTCAGATCATATTCTTTTTGTACCCTTTTCAATCTGTTGGAAATGCTCTTTTTGGAGTTATTTTCGTACCACGGATTAATTCCTGCTATTCATTTCTTTTAGTGTGAATTTTCTTTGCATGATGCTTTCTAGTTTCCGTGAAAAAACAAACTTTCATGGTGTTTTCGTTTACAGCCTTGTTCAACGAATGCATTTTGGAGTGCCTATGTTAAATGCAATTGGCTGTTGTCCACTGGAATAGCCTATATATGTTTGCATCTGCACGACACAAAACACATCCACTCAAAGCAGTTGGAATCTTCCATCGTTTCAAGAACAAAAACCGCTCAGACAACATGGTTTTGTACTAAAAACCAGACCATCCTGCCAATGCCGAACTGTTGATGTCCGTTATGAATAAACAACAACACAAGGACTCCTGACTTTTCCGTTATTATCCTGCGAATCTTCTCTAACTCTTCCTTCCTTCCTCGTATTATCAACTCGATAGTTGTCCACATATTTATTTGAAGTAATTATGTTTTATCGTTAAATTGGGGTGGAAGTGGTGTGGCGGCAGGTGGCGTGCTACCACATGCTCATGGTCAGAGGTTCAAATCGAGGGTCGATATCCGCCTAGTCCAATCAAGCCTTCCATCCCTCCAGGATCGGGTAATCGGCACGAGACTCGTCTAGAAGGAAAAAGCAATGACTTGAAAGCGGGATAGGTCGACACTCAAAGACCTTATCCATATATCATTTAATCACAAAAAACTCTATCTATTAGTAATCAATTTCATCCCTGGACCGCTATAGTAAGGAAAGGGGCTGATGTCCCACCACAATTTTTGCCGGACAACTTGATACGTTTCCTAACGTTCAGGTAGTTCAGAACTCTCAATGACGGACTGATGACATGACAAGTCATTCAAGCTGTCAGCATAGTCGTCAAGCACATCAATCTTAACCGCCCAATGGCTTTCTCGTCCGTCTAATGAGCTCATTGCTCCTTTCAATACACTCATAAACATTTCCACTACTTTTTGATTTCACTGGCATTTCCTCATCCGCATAATTCGATACTGTCCACCTGAGATAGGTTCAAAACTCAGGTAGTAAGTACCAAGTACTGATCATTAGTCACATACTAAGGCTCTTGGTGTAACAAAAAGCGAAGACAATTCGGTCCAGGAGTAACCCCAGAGCCTTGGAAACAGCCATATCAAACTCGATCTTTCCGTGACTCCCGAGCAGCCAGCTTAGTTCTCGTTTTGAAATAGGACTCCATACAGGACAATATGGGACAATATGGGACCTGTTCATCGAATTGAAAGGTCTGATTG
>UZAF01016472.1:0-11643 GCA_900617895.1 Haemonchus placei
GAAATTCCCATCTTTTTCTATACACAGTCTGAAAGCTTATTTCATTAGAATTCTGGGGTTGAAGCAATTGGCAACGAATAAACCAACTAAGGGTGGGGTAGCGGAAGGGCTATCTTGGCAAACCCTTATCTATAGAAGGGAAAGGGTTGTATAGAGCGCCTGTAAATGAAGGCGAGGAAGAAAAATTCGTATCGGCGAGAAGTTCCCCACGACCCTATACTTACCCATTTCTACGGATGACTCACAGATACATGTGATTTGATATCAGGAGCTGCACAATCACAAAACTCAAAAAATGTCTCACAGATGTTCCATCAATGTCAAAGACGTTTTTGCTGACTGTTTCTACTGTATCCTCTTATCAACATGGGAAGGGTTCTGTCATGATACTCAACACAACAAAGAATTGGAGAACTACCCACTGAGGTAACTGTAAACTGAGCAGGCGTTTCACTTTCAATGTAGATTCAAAATAATCATGAGCAACAGCGACAAGACGTTCTAGCATTTTTCTCTTCTCTTCATTTAACCTATAAATTTGAAAGGTAATAAAATAGAATCATCGAATTTGTTTCTATAATCTTTCAGCACGTGAAAAGATCCAAGACAACCTATGCCCAACATTGATTTCGTATCCCTATAAGCTTTGCCCCTTGCTATACACTTGTTTGGTTCTCTACGGCTGTACAACTAATAGAGTTGGCCTATGTCTGTGCTTATAAGAGTCATCAATCCGATCCCTGCCCGGATAGAAACTCTAACCAAAAACCCAACGGAGCGATTAAGAAGCAGTCCCTTGATCTGAAGGCTCGAGTCTGCTTGTGCTCTAACAGCGCTATGAGAGACGCAGCATTTCACTGGTCGAATGTCTAATTGTCAAATGGCCTAATTCAGTGACTGAAAGGGTGTCAACAGAGCGATTTCAGAGCGTCCTTTCATCACCGGAAAGCTAGTATTCAGTCATAAGAATGGACTGCTCAGCAGAATAGTCAATACGGCTGGTCAGCGCTAGTCTCGCGAGCAGAATCGCCCGCCTCCTTACTTCACAAACTGAGTTCATCCAACATCTCATCGAAGTCCTGATAGGATAGGCCAGGTTTGCAAAATTAAGCAGCTTACTGGTTGACTGAAGCGTCGTATTCTATTTTAATCCGTATCCAATCCCACGATGCATCTCGTCTTGATCGGGATTGTGCTGGATACTCCGTCTTCCCAACCAGAACCTGTTCCGGGTTCGGAGGCTGCAAAGCAGGCAATTTTGAGTTTTAGCGGAGGAATGCGTAGTCGAACTTACCACGTAGTGACACGCTAGTATCACTTCTAACGCCAGCAGAACACGAACCACCTCAAAGCACATCTCCAAATTGGAACTGCCTCAAGGTCTACGAGAAGCCTATTGTACAAATGAACCACGCTGGCATCTTGGAGTAGCTGTTTGTTAATATTAATTTCGCTCAGCTTATCATGAGTGCTATAATGAACAGCTCAAATACTTCTCGCTATCATGCATCTCCAGAGTCGATGTATCATCAAGAGTTTGTTCAAGCAAATGAATTCGGCCCTAGGTGAGGTAATGGTAAGATTCTTTGAACTGATTGCTTATATAATACTCGCGAGTACATGGTTACAGAATGTTTAAAATTCAACCGCTTAGATTTTGGAGGCTACAGCTTTGACAACTACGGGTATTGTTAGCAATATTCTTTACACTTCTTTTCAAGATATGAAACGTTCTTTCCCTAAAAAAGCCTTGTGATAGGCTTGACTGCTGCTTCAAATACTTTCTCAATGTTCAGATTTCAGCATTCCAATTTGTACCACCTGTATCACCTGTAGTCCCGTTGATCATCGCATTCCTCTAGCAGGTGCCTGTAGCGCTCCATTCGTCCCTGTCACGAGCCAAAGTGGTTCAGTGGATAGCTCTCCCCCGAGAGATACGGAGCAAAGCATTCCTTTCGTTCAGGGCTCCAGCGAAGAGTGGCCTGACTTCTTCATTTGTTGCTACGAGCGATCCAGTCAGCAATCACCTTGCTCCTGCAGTCAACACAATACCACAAGACGTGCCCGGTGCACCAGACATTGGATTTTTTGGAATGAAAAACACCACCCCTAATCTTCGCTCATTTTCGGAATTCGAAACTCCTGATTTCACTCTGCACTTGGGTTTATGAGAAAACCTTTCCCACAGAGAGTTGTATAAAACTGATTACATGTTCAGTTTGCTTTTTTACTGTCCAAGTGTCTGAGGCGTATGCCATCGCAGGAAGGACTGCAATGTCGAAAAGGTGAGGGTGGAGTATTCCTTATTTTCTACTCCTTTCCGCTACTCCAGTCCACTACTCCCTCGATGCTCCTAAACTCTCCCCACCGTGCACGTTTCCTACTGCTCGGCTAGGTCCTTCATCACATTATTTTCTCAGTCTAGACACAGTAGCTAAAGCACTCAGAGATGTTCGTTCGCCAAAGTGAAGGGAGCATCAGGTACCAATCCGTTTAACATAAACATCGTTTACATCGTCTTCGTTTGGTTTAATCTATCCTTCCACAAGCGCTGTCAAATTTGGCCAGCAAATTTGGTCTGTTACGATGTAACTAACGGCAATCGTTTTTCACTCCCATAACTATCCATTCTATATAACGCATGGTGTTCTCAAGTGCGATACCGAAGAGTTTGGGCCAGATGTATCGCTCCGCCAGACAACTCTCTTCACGCTGATAATGAATTCCTTGTGGAATGGCGAAATCCTGGTCGCGAAGCTGTCATTGAGTCTTGTAACGGTGCGGACATGATTGATTGTAATGAACTTTCTCCGAATTCCTGTTTGCTCGTGTGGCTGCACTTCTTCTAGTATTGTGCTACTCCTGTCAAAGATGACTCGTGTGGGAAGTTTAAAATTACAGACCGCAGGCAGATCGGGAGATAATTGCCAATATCGTCTGGATCTCTTTTCTTATACAGCAACACAGTCTTGCTAGTTTTCCGCGAAGTGGGCAATTCGCGTTCCCTTAGGTAGCGCGTGAAGAGTCTAGCCAGGGTTTTGACAAAGATGTGGAGAAGGCACTTTAGATGTTCTACTTTGATCCTCTCGAGACCGAGCGAACTATAATTCGTCATCGGCGTAATCGCATGTCGAATTTCGGAAGAGAGAAAGACGATATTTCTGCCTTGCCTAAAATGGTAGATATGCAGGTATACGTAGTTGTGCAAGAGATCAGAGTGGAAGTGGACTTTTCCATTTCCTCACAAGGTTGGCGATTTGTGGGCAAAACTCCAGTCTCGGACGGGACTCGAACCCGTACTTGTCCTTTCCGTGGACCGTGCTTTTCCATTTCCGTTCGAGATGCAGTTGCTGTTCCGTCAGAACGCCGAAGGGAGTCATCTTAGTCTTCTGACTAACAAGGCTCCTGCTGGCATCGCAAATGTTTTTTTCAGCCTCGGTGGCTTCGACCAGAACCACTGCTCCTCTATTTTTCAGATCTTCTTTTANCTCGGACGGGACTCGAACCCGTACTTGTCCTTTCCGTGGACCGTGCTTTTCCATTTCCGTTCGAGATGCAGTTGCTGTTCCGTCAGAACGACGAAGGAAGTCATCTTAGTCTTCTAACTAACAAGGCTCCTACTGGCATCGCAAATGTTTTTTTCAGCCTCGGTGGCTTCGACCAGAACCACTGCTCCTCTATTTTTCAGATCTTCTTTTATCGCTTCTCCGCATAGCTTTGCAAGGTAGGAAGTTAGATGATTATTGCCTGCAGCTCTCGCGATTCTACGCTGGCATATCAGCTCGAGAGTTTTCGAAGAGAGACTTTTTAGCACTATTTCTACTCGCTACTCTCCTATCTGAAGATGTTTGACGAGCTGGTTGTATTCTTCATCGATGTTGTAGCTAACGGAATCGTTCCACAAACTCGCAAGTGAAGTAAAGTAATCCCAGTTGACAATAGTCCTAGGGCTTCGTTTTCTCGATTTCGAAACTCTCTGTCTATGCACTGATAAATAGAGTCTAGTGCTGAGGAGTCGGTGGTCTCATCCCGTGTAGAACTTCGGAATAAGTCAGGCAAAACATTGAAGTGATCCGTTTCATTATGGGTCTGTCCAGCAGGTGGCTCCCAATTCCATCGCAAATTAGAGGGCTTCTGGAATTGCGAATTAAGGTGAATGGGTGATGACGAACTCGGACAGCCTTGCGCCAACACTGACAGCGTTTTTCATTATTCTGGACATCGATCGATATCGCTCACGCGCTCCTGAACGCATTCTGTCTTACCTTGTCTGAAAGCGCTCCTACAGCTAATAAGAAGATTTGTATTACGGAACTTTCTGCCTATTTGTATAGTCCATCACAGATTTCTCAGATGACCTGAACTCCTGTTTAGGTTTTGTGATTTGTGAAAGCAATCCATTCTTTGGACTGTGGCCTTTTTTAAAATTCTTTGTCTCATCAGTTCATGAAGTCATCTCAAGTTCTGTCGATTGTCAGGAATCAATTCAGGAAAGCTCAGAATCAGAACTAGCACACGCATCAGTTGTTCCGTCCTGCAGTAGAATGCATATCTCAATCAGAACTTGCTCTGGTGAGACGAACACTTTTGAAGTGGAACCATGGCTTACCATCAAAGGTGTCAAGATTTTACTAAATGTGCATTCCAAGCTCGTCAAAGGTACATGGGCTCCTCCAGACGATTATGTGCTGTTATTCGCAGGTAAATTCCTTTGACTTTAAAGTAAGACGATGATTGAACCAATATATCGTTCCTTACTCCTGATGTGGTTAATCGAGAGGTGAATTGGTTGTATCGTTGAGTGGACATTAGTTCGCGTTCAAAACTGTCATCTAGGAAACGAATCGTATGAAAATAGCAATCATTTCAAGAGAAAGAGAAACTGCTAAGGGGGTACTATACGATTGGACCCCTGACTCATAGTACCCCCTTAGCAGTTTCTCTTTATTTATCGTTTAAAGCTATGCCATGGTTATACTGTAGTAGGGTGTTCAGGACGAACGCTTGAGGACAATTATACTTTGTCCGATTACGGAATCCAGAATGAAGATATAGTCGAAGTAGAATCTCGGCATCCAAGTGGAATTAGGGTAGTCGCGCCGTCGTATTGTGAAGAAGTGGGATCGCCTCGGAATAGGGAGATCGAAAATTTGCTTACATGCTGCATTTGCACCACACGTTACAGGTTGGCACCATTTTCAAGACTGTTTACACCTACCTTGTTTTTGAACTGGATTTGAAATTTACATTTCACCTGACGGAATAATTTTACAGATATGGTAGTCCTTTCCACTTCATGACTGATGTGAATTCTTTGATTTAGCGAGCCAAAGGTACTTCCCTGTCAGCATACATTCTGTCTGCAGTGTCTCGAGATGTGCGTGAGGTTTCACATTATTTCACAATCAGGGAATCTTAAATGCCCAATATGTCGTGCTGAACATTCGATTCCGTCAGAAGGAGTACAGGCCTTCCCAGTAAGTACGAGTTCACTCTTGACCAGCGAATGTTTCCTTTCAAAATCATTAACATTATATCTTTTCAATCAAACTACACTATTATCGACCTTCTCAACAATCCTGCGTTACTCGCGACTTCTGACAACGAGAAAATTCAGAGCGATGGGTGAGTCGATGATCATATTGTGAGTCTAAGATGCTCCAAGGTTACGTTGAGCTCCTTTTCCCTAAACCCGTCCTCCACACTTTCGCTCCATAGAGTAGTCCCATCGCACTATTCACAATGGAATGAGGCCTTGATGCCTCTCCTAACATTTTCGTCGTGGATACGGTCTGAGTCAAAGCAGAAACGATCAAAGGCACAGTTCGTGATAGTTTTGAGGTTGAACCGTTTTTTCTCAAAATGAAAGTGTTGATGGATAATGATGCGAAGAAAGCGAGAAAACTGTCGACTTCGCAAAAACAAGGCTTTTCAAAAGTTGTGGAAATAGAGGTTGTACGGGAATGATATGTGAGGGGCATTTGGACGAGATTTCAGTCCTTGGGATTGCGTAAAGGGCTGACTAAATCAAGCCGAAAATGTCCAGAACTGCCTTCCACCGTCGTCATGGTTCACGGTCTAGTTCTTTGTATCCCCAACATAGGAGTCTCTCGTGATGATGCAGCCTCTACTACGCCGTTGAAACTCGTCCGCTGTGGGTGTTAAAATCTCTGATAACGCCCTTTCTAGGCTGCACCGTTCTGACAGCGCCAAAGACGGTATAGGGGGACATCACAGACTCATCAGAGGAAGATTTCTCAGAACCATTTTCATCGTGAATCGTGCATTGAGACGCGAGTATCCCTTTTCAAAACATTCTGAGCATCATCACAGTGGCCTGGGGACATTGCCCTAATCAGTTCCTTACGTTTGTACGACATTGTGATGTCAATAGCTGCACGCAGCATCCATATCGCGCTTCCTGGGCAGAGATAAATCCGCAACAAAATCAAATGTGAATAAATCCTTTGATTAGCTTGTCAGGGAGAAAGTAACAACGATACAAGCTTGTCCCTTTCTCCTAATTTTGGCTTTTAATTGTCTTTCACCTGTTACCTGCTACCATTAAAATACTGCATTTACATGTACTGTAGAAGACCGTATGCTAGTCGTATCCGTTCCAGCGGCATGAAGATTTTCGTCAAAACTTTAACTGGGAAGACCATTGCGCTCGACGTCCAACCGTCCGATTCTGTTGAGACGCTCAAGAAACACATCCACGACAGAGAAGGAATCCAACCAGTTGAACAGATACTGATTTGCAATGGTATTTCTTATGATGCACTGGGATTCATTTAACAGTTTTGAATTCGTGCATTAGATGACTCTCATTTCAGGAAAACCCCTTCAGAATGGCAAACCCTTGTCCTTCTACGGAATCCAAAATGAGAGTACAGTTCACCTAACGGCTAGATGTGTTGGTGGATGACCCATGTAAACAACCTATGTAAATTTGGTATGGATTTTTGCAAAGTTTAAGTTGAATATTCGAATTTTTGTTGGATCGAGGTTTTCGGCCAAGGTACGCTATGACTTAGCAGTATTAGTTGTTAAGTCTCTGAAGGGTTGTGATACCATATATGATCAAATGTGTATTCAAACAATCTTGTAGCATTTATGATTTCTGTTGTGAAGTTGTAGGCAGCAAAATAAAATGTGCCACCTGCTGAGATGTGATTGCAACATAAGATAGGCGAACAACAACCAAACAACAACTATAATATTTTAGTTATCTATAGTAGACCGACAAATCTGGGTGAAATGTAAGCGTTCATTGAGACGTATCTTTGAAAGTATTCCAAGCGGGTAGTTCTCAACAGAAGGTTAAAAAGACTTCGTCCTGAACAAGAAAAAAATGTACTGGTTAAGTGTAAATGGTGCCTATTCATTGACTTATGTCGGAGTTCTAAATTCATTCAATATACTCCTTCGTACTTTTTCTACTCAAACTTACTATCCGATAGAGAAGAAGTGAGTTGCAGAATAGCAATTCACATTTGGAAAATCGTCTGAGAAAAACAGTAGGGGTCCTTTACAAGATCCGTTTCCCTGTTATTCAAACCTTAAAACTCTGACAAAAAAAAACAAATGAATATGGACAGGCCGAAGCTTCTGCCCTTAACGTAAACAATGTGAACCTTAGACAAGCAGTTCCCCTGCGGCCCCTAGCAGCCGGAAGGTTGCGACATCAATTTTTGCGCTGAGATTATGCCATCTCTCTTAGTAAGGACGACTAATTAACAAAGACCACATGATTTGACGTAGAATAAAAAAACCTCAGGTGTTACTGACTTTTTTCTACTTCATCTCGCTCGATCTTTCCTTACAAGGTGTGAATAAGTTGGATAGGTATGCTGCAGTGGGCATCTCTGATAAATCGGCATACAACACATGTGAGAAGCCTTTTCAGGATTTTTGAGAAACACCTGTCGTTTTCAAAGTCCATTCATTTTTTGGCTTGAGTTTGATTTCTCTTCTCATTCGTGTAACGTGCGTGAAGCAGTATTTCAATCATGCCTTTCAGACTAATTATTTATCCGAATTAGGGGGATGAGGGAGCTACTATGAGCGATATTACTGTGCTGACAGATTCAGAATATGTGTATCCGAACGAGCCCCTAGCTGGCCAATCCTGGGAGCCTTTCGCATTGCGTACTGCGACTAAGTTACATTGTTTAGCAAAAGATCGAGTCAAAATAGCATATGTTTATGTAAGTCGTAGATGACGTTCCCCTTCGAGATGCAGTAACTGTCCCGTCAGGGCGACGGAGGAAGACAACTCGGTCCTAAAATTACCGAAGCCCCGGCTGTCTGCAAATGCTCTTTCCAGCCTCGGCGGCTTCGCCCAGGACTACTGCTCGTCTCTCTTTCAGATCCTTTTTCATCGCTTCTCCGCATAGCTTTGCAAGATACGAAGTTAGCTGGTTATTGTGTGCAGCTCTCGTGATTCTACGCTGGCATATCAGCTCGAGAGTTTTCGAAGAGAGACGTTTTTTGCCTCTTTCAGATTCACTGCTTTCCTATCTGAAGATAATTGGTAAGCTGGTTGCATTCTTTATCGATGTTGTAGCTAACGGAATCTTTCCGCAAACTCGCAAGTAAAGTGAAATAATCCCCGTTGGCAACAGTCTTAGGGCTTCGTTCCCTGAACATTGCAGCTCTCTGTCCATGCACTGTAATTAGAGTCTAACGCTGAGGAGACGATGGTCTCATCCCATGTAAAATTTCGGAACAACAGCGCCGGTCAGGCAAAACGTTCGATGAAGATGACGTGATCTGTTTCATTATGGGCCTGTTCAGCAGGTGGCTCCCAAGTCCATCGCAAATGAGAGCGCTTCTGGAACTGCGAATTAACATGAATGTGTGATGACGAACTCGGATAGCCCCACGTCCGAACGACCGACAGCGTTTTTCATCGAAACCGCTCACGCGCTTCTGCACGCAATCTGTCTTACCTTATCTGAAAGCGCAACTACAGCCAGTAACAATAATTGCTGTTACGAAATTCTCTACCTATTTATTTAGTCCATCAAAGATTTCTCAGATGGCCGCACTCCAGTTTAGGTTTTGTGATCTGTGAAAGTAATCCATTCTCCTGATAATCTGGCCTTTTATTTGAATCTCTGTCACATCAGTTCATGGGAGACTCCATTTGATTGTGTCAAGTGTCATTTCAGGAAAGCTCGGACTCAAAACTATCCAACTCTTTATTTTTGTCGTGGTGTTATGCAGATCTCTGTCAAAACATTGTCTGACGAGACGATCACTTTTGGAGTGGAACCATCGCTTAGCATTAGAGATGTTAAGATTTTATTGAATGTACGTAATAAGCTCGTCAAAGGTGAATGGTGTCCTCCGAACGAACATCGGCTGACATTCGAAGGTATGTTTCCTTTGAAGTGAAAGTAANGGATGCCTGTGACTCTAGGAAAACCGCCGTTATCTCGCTCCTTACTCCTTCTCTGGTTGACTCAAGACGGGTTTCAAAGTCCCGTAAACGTGTGGTGTAGTAGCCCCTGCAATGCCCCGCCCTGGGGACCTCGTACCACCCCGTAGGCCTCGCCCATGCTACCTCTTTGTTGCATCGCATATGTGACGGATGTTTGAAGGCGTTTGAGTATGTCTTCGGGTAACATTATAAGACATTCACGGGTCTTTGAAGGCCGTCTCGTGTGTTTGATCGAGATATGGACTGGTTGGGTTTTTGAGTGTGTATTAGTTCGCGTTCAAACGCGTCATCTGGGGAATGAATCGCTGGGGAAAGTAGGACAGTCCTCATCTGGACTCCTGACTTATAGTACCTCTCGATTTAGCAGTTTCTTTTTATTCATAGTGTGAAACGATGCCGTAGTTATACTGTAGTAGGGTATTTAGGGCGAGAGCTTGAAGATAACTATACTTTGTCGTATTACGGAATCCAGAATAAATGTGTACTCCATGTGGTACCACGGTATAGTGGTGATGATGAGAAAGAAACCTCGTCATCGTCTAGCGATGGCTCGGTAACCTCTGGTGGTATTCTTGGTATTATTTTTGGTATTGGTCGTGAGGAGCGTTTTGCGTATCACACTACGTATTATACTTCTCAGAAAAAAGAGATCAAGAAATTGTTCATATGCTGTATTTGCACCGAACTGTACAGGTTTGCAAACATTTTCAAATTTATTTGCACTTACCTTGTATTTTATATAAATTTACAGTTTCGATTTCACGTGAATTCGAAATAGTTTGTAGATATGCTGCTCTTTTCAACTTCGTAGTTGATGTGAGTTCATTAATTTAGGCAGCCAAAGGTACTTCCTTGTCAGCATACATTCTGTCTGCAGTGTCTCGAAAAGTGCGTGAGGTTTCACATTAGTATTTCACAATCAGGGAAACTTATATGCCCAATATGTCGTGCCGAACATTCGATTCCGTCAGGAGGAGTAAAGGCCTTCCCAGTAAGTGCGGGTTCACTCTTAACCAGCGAATGTTTCGTTTCACAACCATTAACATTATATCTTTTCAATCTAACTACACTATTATCGACCTTCTCAACAATCCTGCNTCCTGCTTTAGTCGCACAGACTTCTGACAACGAGGAAATTCAGAATCATGGGTGAGTCGGTGATCATTCTGTTTGTGCGTCGAAGCAGATAAAGATAGGTGCTTCTGGGTGACATTGAGCGCCTCCTTGCTAACCCCGTCCTCCACATTTTCGCTCCATAAGGCAGCCCCATCTTCATACAGTCCCTCTCTTCCACGAATAACGTCCCTATTCAAAGCTGTAGTTAAATAGGTCCCCTGTTATAGTTTCATGCCTCTCCTAACATTTTCGCGGTGGATAAGTTGTGAGTCAAAGCAGAAACAATCAACGGCACAATCCACGACGATTTTGAGGTTAACCCTTTTTAAGTTGAAAAATGAAAGTGTTCATGGAGAATGGTGTAATCTGCGAAGAAAACCCGCCGACTTTGCGAAAATAAGGCTTTTCAAAAGTTGTGGAAATAAAGGTTGTACGAGATGACGGGAATGATATGTGAGAGGTATTCGGACGAGATTTCAGTTCTTGGGAATGCGTAAAGTGTTGACTAAATCAAGCCGAAAATGTCCAAAATTGCATTACACCTTGGTCATGGGTCACGTCTAGCCCTTCGAGTGCGCAACATGGAATTCTTTGTATTTCTAACACAAAAGTCTCTCGTGATGATGCAGCCTCTACCTCGCCGTTGAAACTCGTCCGCTATGGGTGTTAAAACCGGTAATCGGTACAATCTCTAAGCTTTCATAGCGCCCTATCTAGGGCGTACCAATCTGACAGCGAAAAATTTGGTGTAGAGGATGCCGCAGACCCATCATGGGGACATTTATCAGAAACCATTCTCAACGTCCGTAAACTGTGATAAATGCGCAGTAAAAGCAAGTGTGAATAAATTCTTTGATTAGCTTTGTAGGGAGATAATAGCATCGAGACAAGCTTGATACTGTCTCCTGAACTTTGGCTTTGAGTTAACTTCCACTTGTTACCTGCTACCATTAAAATACTGCATTTACATGAACTTTAGAAGACAGTATTTTGGTCGTATCCGTTACAGCGGCATGCAGATTTTCGTCAAAACCTTAACTGGGAAGACCATTCCCCTCAACGTTCAACCGTCCGATTCT
>UZAF01016472.1:15722-26649 GCA_900617895.1 Haemonchus placei
AGGGGACATAACTCGTCCACAAATTCATGATTGAATAGTAGAAACAGTAGAATTTTTTCAGTGTGGAACTGAAATCGTAACAGATCTTCAACAAATTCCCAGTACTACCATAAAGGAATAGCTGCAACTTGGATGACCTAATGGCTTTGCTCAGAAGACCTCTTTGGGCGTTGATCAATCACGTATGAGGGATGCGCCCCACACTCTACTTCTATTCTGGATCTTGGTGGCGTTGTGGCTACGTGGCTTAAACACTTACTTGCGCTGATGTATGAGTCAGTGTATTTATCCTCCCAGACGGATCTGGCACCACTCAGCCGACCCCGGGGAGTTCATAGGGTGAATTACCACTCAGGCATAAATTTTTCCGTTTCTGTACAAACCGTCTGCCGAACAGTGAGGAAGCATTTGTTCGAAATTTCATTCTATGAAGCACACCTGTGTGAGAAGAAGGAGCCACACAAATGGCGGAACGAAGAGTTGACGAAGAAGCATGACCCTAAATTGGACGGAATATCTTGGGTTTTTAGAGAGTGCTTCATCACAATGATCACACGAGTAAAGTGATAGCTTTTGCAATATTCTTAACATTTAGGGACAACATAGGAGACTTTAGTTTGTAGCAGTTCGACGATTGGCTTCAAAAGGGATTCGAACGAATGAGCGCTAAAGTTTTTGACATAGATATTGGCAGCCTCCCCCCTAGCATATCTTATCAGGACCATGATGATATTGCTGTTATCCTGTTATCCTGAATAGTACCAATACATATGCCCTAGAGGGAAGGATGGCTCGGATGGCTCGAGCAATCGCAACTCGATCTCTGCGCAAATGAAACTGGTAGCGGCCTCATTGCCCCTCTTCCACTGACCCCCAACAGGTACAGAAGCTATTGCATTGGGGTGTTTATCTCTGTTGTTATTTTGGAGCACAAAAAACGATGGGTGATCGAAATTTGCATGTTGCTTCAACGTTTTCTACGATGTAGCAAAAGCGCGGGATACCAGGTGGGAGGTCTGACAAAAACCGACACTTCCATGAAGCAGTAGTTTCTATGGATGTTCTGAGCGGACGATTTACCTAGTCATGAGGAATCTCCCCCAGAAAATAGAAGGTGTGGCCATTAGTAGTACGGTGTGAATTCGACTTCTGGGTGCAAATTTATGAGGAAGGGACGTTTCTGGCAGAATGGAATCCAGAGAGCAATAGCAATCTACGGCGGATCGCCATGAATAATCTTTATTTTATATCACATTTTGTTATGAGGTAGAATCCACATGAAATTCAAGATGATTCGATTGGACGTGGAGGTCGCTGAGCTGACCAAAGTTCTCATAGCGACCTGGTTGCCTTTCCAGGAAAAATCGCAGCATTTCCTCAAGAAATGGCATTGTTTAAGTACAATTAGTTAGAACAAAATGGGAATGAAATGAGAAAGAAGCTCGGCGAGAAGAAAAAGCAATTCATCTGATACCATGTATCCTAAGGCTGTCCATAGCCCTCTGAACAGAGACGGAAGTTGTGTTGAGTGTGCCGATTACCCAGAAAGCATACTGTAGCCATAACAATTTTAAGGCGACTGGTGAAGTATGGATGAGAATCCGTTAGACCACTAATATAACTGATAATGTTGTTATCTTTGGCTCTTCTTACAAATTGTTACTGGATCCATATAAGGTCGTGTATATTCTATTTCCCTGAAAATCCACTAAAATATTTTGTGCAGTATGATGCCGGTCTAGGCTCCATGAGTCGCTTTTTAATGCTGATTCCTCAATGCTTCTAACGCGAACGCAACATGAACCATCTCAAAAAGCATCTGCAAAGTGGAACTGCCCTACAAATCGACGAAAAGCCTATCCTGTGAATGAGCCACAGTGGCATCTCGGAGCAGCTGTTTGTAAATGTCAGGCTTCGTTCAGCTTTCATGGGGACTGCGATGAACAGCTAACAAATACTTCTTCCTATTATGCATGTCTAGAACCGATATATCATCAAGCGTTCGTTACCGGATGAATTCGGTTTCAGGTGAGATGATGGGAGGATTCTTTAGAGGATTCGCTTTCATCCACCTTTCCACGAAGAGGTTCTTCGGGTTTGAAGGTCTAGCCCAGCTTCGAAAACAACAGCTTATTGACTGCTTATGTAATACTCACAAGTACACCTTATGGTTGATGAACGGTGAACATTATCCTTTAGGTTTTGAAAACTAAAGATATAACAGCTACGGGTATTCCGATGTGGGAGGTTTTGCTGTTTTTATGTTTCTAGATGTTGAGACTTTTGCCTTTCGATCTACAACATGCAAATAAGATAACGAGTGGTAAAAAGAAGATTACGAAACTTTTGTTCTATGAACTACATGGTAAAGGAGAGAAATTTCCTCTCAACTGATAGTCCTTCTGTTGTTCTCGCAACGACATGTTGGGGTAACAGCGTTTCTGTTAAGTTTGCATCACAGCGGTGTAATACACTGTAGACGCTACAGAAGATTTGCTGTAGCTGTGTTTCACATCTCTAAATGAAACCGAACAACATCAAACAATCAAGAAATAGAAATAGGCACCATGACCGCCTCGAAAGGTCCCTTGTCCCTGCTCTGCCTTCCAGCTCTTACCTTGCTCCCTAGCGCTTGGTGTTGCGGAAAACATACAGAATAACATCACTGAGAACTTTGTTCAGTCTACAGGATTTACTAGTTCTTAAGGGAATGATCATTACAGCTTTTATTCCACTACTTTTTGGTGATCCTTTTTGGTGACATCCAGCGTCATACTGATAGCACTGTATTAGAGATGAGGAGGACGGACTTCGGTCATGTGTGCGCCCCTATGCAGTTTTGGCCAGGGGATGATGTTTCTTCTATAATAACTTGGCCTTAGGAGGGTAGGAGCCAGCCTCGGGGTGTGTGAGATGATCGCTTAGTGAGAAAAACTGAAAACTCGTCCACGGCGGAGCTTCTTCTTTCCTAAGGCTGAGTTATAAATTGCGGGATAACACATAAGACCGATTCAAGCCCTTGATAGACTCACACTGCTGTGCGGGCCCCTTCCTCCTCCAACTACGTTCAACGGCATGCGTTGTTTACAAGATTGCGTTCAGGGCTGCGTGAGATATTTCCGATAACTCCGATCGATGTCCAGCGTTATCAAAAAAACGCTGTGGTCGTTTACACGCAGGCACGTCGTTCGTCGTTGAATGCCGAAGGCGCCCATACAGTTACTAACAAGATCTACTTTTACGAAACTCTCGCCTGTTTATGTATTCCACCTTAGTCCATATCGTCCACCACAGATTTCTCATAAAGCGTGCAATCCAATTTCGGTTGCTGTAATTTTCAGTAGTTATTTATTCCTCAATTCGTCCGGCGCTTTTTTCCTATGTCCCGTGCTGTCGTGGGAATGGTCCCTTCAAGTTTGCTGGTTGTCAAGTGTAGTTTCAGGGAAGCTCGGAGTTAATACTGCTCTTTATTTAATTCGTTGTGGTGGGATGCAGATCTCTGTTAAGACACTCACTGGCGAGACGAACACTTTCGAAGTTGAACCTTCTCTCAGCATTGGAGATGTTAAGATTCTGTTTAATGTGCATAGTAAGCTCGCCAAAGGTACATGGTATCCTCCAAACGAACAGCGGCTGATATTTGCAGGTAAATTTCCTTCAATATTAAAGTAACACAGTCCTTGTAACTCTACCAAAATCACCATTATCCTGTTCCTTACTCCTGCTGCGGCCGACACAGGGATATTAATGCCACGTGAATGGCTGCTCTCATGGTCCGCCTGCGTGCATGCCGGCGTGCCGGCGTGACGAGGCAGTGCTAGGGGGGTGGGAAGAGGGAGGCAGACGGTCGGTCAACCCCTTCGAAGGACTGAAAACAAAGAAGAACAAGATCAAAAACCAAACAACCAGGGGCTCGAGGAAATAGTTTTTGATCTTGTCTCTCTTTGTTTACGGCCCTTCGAATGGCCTCGCCCAAGATACCTTTTAGCTGCGTCGTATATGTGACGGGTGTTTGAAGGCGTTGGAGTGTTTCTTCATGTTACTGTATATCGCATTTCCGGGACTTTGAAATCTGTCCTGCGTGGTTGATCGTGAAGAGATTTGGTTGGGCTGTTGAGTGGGGGTTAGTTCGAAACTATCATCTAGGATATGGACATTATAGAAATGGCTATGGAAAAATCTTCATCTGGACTTGTAGCACCTCTATTTATCGACATGATTATACGGAAATAAGGTATTTAGGACGACAGCTTGAAGACAACTATACTTTGTCGTATTATGGAATCCAAAATGAATGTGAACTCCACGTGGTAGGTCGCTTACGTGGTGGTGCAGAGGCATCGTCTTGTGCACCTCAGCAAGAGATCGAAAATTTGCTTACATGCTGCATTTGCATCGTACCTTACAGGTTTGCAAATTTCTTAAAAACTCTACCCCCTAAAAACCATATTTTCATATCATTTTGAAGTTTTGATTCACCTGGCGGGGTAATTTTGTGGATATAGTTCTCTTTCCAACTTCATAGTTGATGTGAGTTCATTAATTAAGGCAGCCGAAGGTGCTTCCTTGTCAGCATACATTCTGTTTGTCGTGCCTCGAAATGTGCATGAAGTTTCACATCATTTCACAATCAGGGAAACTCAAGTGCCCACTATGTCGTGCTGAACATTCGGTTCCGTCAGGAGGAGTACAGGCCTTCCCAGTAAGTGGGAGTTCACTTTCAACCAGCGAATGTTTCCTTTCACAATCATTAACATTATATCTTTTCAATCAAACTACACTATTATCGACCTTCTCAACAATCCTGCTTTAGTCGCACAGACTTCTGACAACGAGGAAATTCAAAGTGATGGGTGAGTCGATGATCATTCTGTTTGTGAGCCGAAGGCGCTTCAGAGTCACATTGAGCTTCTTCTCCCTGATCCCTTCTTCAACACTCCCTTTTTAGGCAACACTTTCTTCATACAGATGCTCTCTTCTAAGAATAACGTCCCTATTCAAAGCTGAAGAAAAATATGACCTCTGATATGGATCCGGTATCACACTGTTCACTGTGAAGTGGACGCTTTGAGGCCTCTCCTAACCACCTCACGCGGAATCATTTTGAGTTAAAGTAGAAAAGATTAAATAGTAAAAATCGATTTTCTCAGCATATCCTGAGCCTCATCACCACATATTCGGCTTGCACTTCCCGGACAATTTTATAATTTCACCAGTCAGGCCGCGCAGCTAATGCCAGGCTTCCCCCCTTCTTATGGTGTCGCCCGGCTTCGCAGAGCGCTCCTCCTTGTAAGAAATTTGCTATGCATGAATAACACTTCGATTTCTCTTCCTTTTTGAAGCTCTACATCCTCAGTATTATCTCAGGAAGCGTACCTCCGTCAAATTTCCTTGCAACTGGAATACTTTGAACGCCCTAGAGTCAAATTGTCAATTTTCGCGCGTAAATCCCGCCCCTTGTGGGCGGGGTGCTTCACTGCCACCTATAATAAGTGAACCCCTCCTGTCGCTTGTACTCCTACCAAATTTGAACGCTCTGAAACCATCGCCCTCAGTACTCCTACCAAATTTAAACTTTCTAGGATTGGCGCGTCATGTAAAGTAGGATAATAAGACCGGATGTGAGCGGATAGTCTGAAAACCTTTTTAAGGAGATACTAACAACTAGGCGAGCTTGACCTTGCCTCTTGGCCTCATAAACTTTGTCTTTTGGTTAACTTTTACTTGTTACCTGCTTCCATTAAATACTGCAATTATATGAACTATAAATGACTGTATCATAGTCGTATCCGTTACAGCGGTATGCAGATTTTTGTCAAAACTTTGACTGGGAAGACCATTACACTCAACGTTCAACCGTCCGATCTTGTTGAGACGCTCAAGGAACGCATCCTTGACAGAGAAGGAATCCGACCAGCTGAACAGATACTAATTTGCAATGGTACTTCCTTATCATGCGTTAAGATTCATTTAGTACTTTCTTCTAATTTTGTACACCAGACAATTTTCATTTCAGGAAAACCCCTTCAGAATGGCAAGCCCTTGTCTTTCTACGGAATTCAAAAGGAGAGTACAGTTCACCTAACTGCTAGATGTGTTGGTGGACACTTTTGAAATGATTTTTACTCATATAAATTTGCTACTGGTTCTTGCGAAATTTGAGTTGGTTTTTCACCGACTTAGCAGTATTAGTTGTTAAGTCTCTGAAGAATTGTGTTACCATAAATATGTAGTCAGATTCCTGATCTTTGTTATGAAGCTATAGGCGACATAATGAAATGTGCCACCTGCTGAGATGCAAATAATACCAATATGATATAATAATAGGAAAGTAGGCGGAGGTGGTGAAGTGGCAAGTGCCGCACTATATCACACGCACGGTCAGGGGTTCGAATCCCGGATCGATACCTACCTAGGCCAACCAAGCCTTCCATCCCTTCGGGGTCAGTGAATTGGTACCAGACTTGTCTGGGAGGATAAAAGCACTGACTTGTTCATCGGCTGTCCACTGCAAGTCATTGTAAAGGCCACATACGCACTCATTACCCCACTTCGATTCTGAATGGAAGTCGAGTGCGGGGGCGCATCCCTCAGACGGGATTGATTAACGCCAAAAACTTTATCCTTTTTATCCTTTTAATAGGAAAGTACTATAGCTAGCCGAGCGGCCAACAAGTCTTAGGACTAAATCAGTACAACAGAAAAAAGTTGTAACTTGTAAAGTAATAAACAGTAGTGTATTAGTTACGGTAATAAAATGATCCAGATCGTTAAACGCTGGCGAACAGCTTTACTGCAGATACATAGACGGACAACTCGGAAAGAAATGAAGGTTGAAAATATTCTAAGCAGGTAGCTTTTCAGCAGAAGGTTGACATAGACCTTGTCCTGATTAGAAAAATGTACTGGTTCAGTATAAATGAGTCAAAGATAGGGATATAGGGTGATATAGGGAAACCATGAGAAGGACAATTCCAGATGTCTAATGCGTTTCATAACCAACTCAAAAAACAAATCAAAGCCTTGCGCTTGTACGCCAATTATGGCACAATCGGGATTTCTCCGGAGCACTTCGAACATCCGAAACAACTTTGAGTACAGCCAGTGAGGTAGTTGAACATGTTATACCATATTACATTATTATAGGTGATAGGCTTGAACCTTCAGGGAAGCGCTCTGGGCGCCCAGAAGAAGGTCTTTGCAATTTTATGCAACATTGACTAGAAGGAACTGAAATAACTGCCTAGTGTGGAAGTGTAACCAATATTTGCAAAGGAGAACACTGCAGAGGAATAGCTCCTGCTCCCGTAAACCCAGAGCGTTCAAATTTGGTAGGAATACAGGAAGCAGTATGGGAACATTGATAGCAGCCAGCAGGACTAGACTGTGCCCACAGGTGGCGGAGCGCGAGCGAAAATTGTTAATTTGTACCGAAAGGGTTCAAATATAAAGGCAGTGCAGGCGGCAGGATGGGAGCAATGTTGATATTCAGTAGGGGGTGACTGCGCTGAAATTTACAGGGGAGGTGGGTGTAGATTAGAGCGAAGCTTGTGTGATTGGCACCACTTGAACAAAAAGCAAAGTCAAGGTGAAAATAGAGAAGGAACCAAGTTACTTAAACGGTCAGGACTTCAGCAGGACTCCACTCATGGCAGACTCATAATATAAATCCGATACGACTAGATTCGACTCGTTCATAAGATGAAATATGTGCTCCAGATAGAAGTAAAATAGAAACGAAATAAAGAAGGCAGGAAATGATAACCTTAGAAGTCCCCGAAAAAATGCAAAGAGATAAAAAGGCTTTCTTGGATTCTACTTATACATTTATTTATTTTATCCTACAAGAGTGTCCCACTGAAGTAGTAACCCACTCACTCGATAAGAGAATAAGGCAATCAAGGAGTGACTCGTTGAACATTGGCCAGTATGATACTGCATGAAATATGATAACTCAGTAGCAAGAAAATAAATAAAGTGGATCCTATATGAAGTGTATGTGTAGTAGGAGCCAAAAGAGTAACAAAAACAGTTATGTAAGAAGTACATGAAAGTTTGGAGCAAGAACCATATTACGTCAGTGGCTTCTCCAACTATGTCAGCTACAGTAGCTTTTCTTGGTAATCGTCTCACCCAACATGTTCTCCATTATTTCAAATTACATTGGACAGCCATATTACATCTTTAGCATCAGATGAATTACTTTTTAGTAACTCAGTACACCGAGTTTCTCTCTCACTTTGTACTTGCATTGTTCCAGATATGCTTAAGCAACACCATCTTTGATGAGAAGCGATCTTCTATGAAGGCTACCGTTTTTCATTTTTTTTATTATTTCTTCCATTTCATAAAAATTTCCTCCGGTTCAAGTGCCTCTACGTCAAATATGTAGAATCATTTTGAATTAGTTTGACTCTACCCCACCCCGCAACAAAATTCGAGGAAAGTATGCTCCATTCACGACAATTCACTATAGAATGTCATCACTTCCTGAACTCTGATTCGCTGGGAACATCGCTTTCCCGTGAAGTCCATAAATTTACTTTTAATGGGGATTTGCCGCCAGTCATACCACCACGACTCCAATGGCCCTTTCTTTTTGTTCTACACGAGCGATTCCTTCGGACACAGTAAGCTATCCGTTCTACAGATTCATAGAAATTGCCTTCTCAAAAACTCTACATCCTGATAACCTGTGCTTCTTCTATGGAACAGAAGACGTTGAGACGACTCAGCCAACTTCTGTTGCACTTTGTCATCTTGAGTAGTCTGAAAAGAATTTGAAGAACATAGGCCTAATGGTTCTCGCCCTTCACGGAAAGCATTGAAGCGCGGACAATGGGTCCCAATTCCAGAGGTGTTCTTCATCCAAAAATCAAAACCCCGTTGCCCCGGCCAACCAGGCCATTCTAACTCTAAGGCAGATATTCGTGTCTGAAGCTTCACCTTTATCCCTTTCAGTAATTTCCCAAGTGAATCAAGAAATTGCTGCATACATAGAATCTTTCATGTTGTTCCCTGATTTCCAATTGTTCGGAATACTGTAGAAGTTATCACCAAAACAAAGTCTAAGAGATTTCGTTATATTTAGGGTACATGTTTCTTCGCCAACTCTTCGTTAAGCCTTTCGCATGGTTTCTTCTTCTCTCACAGGTTCTTTTTCTTTTGCTAGGATGAAAGTTTGATGAAAATTTATAATATATCAAGATGAAGAGAAGCGAATTAAAACGAAAATTATGGCAACCTTAGGAGTTGTCTTGTGGGTGGCAATGAAGGGGTAAAGATGGATTTCGTACAGATGCTATATTCTTTAAGGCTACTGGTAATCACGAAATGCTCCTTTTGATTTTCATGATTAGAGCGAAAAAGGTGAGTTCTGTCTAAACCTTGATAATGCCGTCCCATCAGTATCAGAAAGTGTCAGTGGCCTCGTCAGCAGTGAACGGTTATTCCTACAAAGAGCTTACGGAGGGTAAAGTAATAGAATCGGAGTAGGAAACGAAGAAGAAAAGAGGGACCTCGACCTGATCACTGTCCACGACCTAGCTGCATGTGGCACATTCTTCGCTAACGTCGAGGAAAGAGAAAAAAGATTTTTTCGAATTTAGTGGCCATCCTTGCTCCCTCCTGACTTTTCTATCATTTCGCTGTGTTTGCTTGAATATTACTTGTTACACATACTTTTTGCTTACATGTAATAAGCTCAAAAGAACATAATGTAATAAAAAAGAAGCAGGAAAAGGAGGTGGTGTGATAGGGGACAAGCTCAGTCCGGTTAATACGCTTTTCAATCCCCATGAAAATGAAGGCGCATGTTTTTGAATGGCTCTTCCGAAAATTCCCGTCCCTTTACTTGATCAGACGCTCCCCATTTGTTCGACAGACGGTTCGGGAATGCTTTTGCTCCTTGTGACAATCCCCTTCTTGTAGAAAACCACGAAGCCATACAAATCACAGCTACACCTATTCGTTTTTTTAAATTTGTAGAAGATCTATTACAATTTCGATCCCACACTGAGAAAATTACCATTTATACTTTTAAATCGTTATTATATACCTCCATGGAGGAACCGAATTTCCGTTCCAGGTGCACAGAGCCATTTACTGCACGTTCAAGCCCACCACTTATGGAAATGTCACATGGGATGATATGTACATCTATAAAACTTTCAATACCCAAACTTATGGCGATTGTCTAAGGGATTGTGCCGAAGAGTTTCCTGAATGTGCCATAGTTGGTGTAGAGGCACAAGGCTCCAACGTAAGTTTTTTGACTAGGCTTCCAGAAGTTTTCCTTCCTCATCCTCTTTGATCCAACTCACTAGATACGACCTTCTGCGTCTGTGTAATCCATCTGTCTGCCTGACCCAGAATTCAAACTTTCCTTTCATTTCAAAGAAGAGCAATCAAACGTTAGGGGGTAGGGGTGGGATGAACTTAGAAACGAGGCACTTCGCTGCAGTATTAGCTATCGTAGTCGATCAATAGTCAATATATCGATTTGTTGTACAATTAAGGGTGTATGCATAGTTTGGGTCCCTCTGGCTGTAGAAAATTCCAATTTTCGAATAGTTCAAATGACTTGAAGGAAGCCTTGATGCAATGGCAGACACGAACAAGTGGTTTTTGATCCAAACCCATTTCTAGTGCGACTTGCGACCGACCAGCTATTCATCATTTATTTTATGGGGAATAGAAGAACATCAGGCATTAGGCCGATGTCAATATTTTGACCTATAAGAGAAATAGAACGGGATTTGAGCAAAGCTGTTCAACTATGTCTTAACACCACGTGCTCGCATTTTATAGTGTACTCCTAAAGGTATAGCAGAAGGGACACAGTATCACACACCCACCGTCCGTGGTTAGAACCCTGATCGATACTCGCCCAAGGAAAACATGCTCTTCATTCCTGAGGAGTCGATTA
>UZAF01016472.1:38622-61047 GCA_900617895.1 Haemonchus placei
CATCAACTTCGTGTCTCTCCAATTTGTAAAGAATGACGGAAGGATCGGGTGTCCATGTAAGACTGCTGTCGGTAGATCTTTGGAAGTTGTAGATGTAGCAATAATACTTAAAGTTTAAATGATTTGTACTGTTCATTGAGTATCCTAGTAAAAAAATCTATGAATTCATTTGCCAGAAAATTGCGAACAATTAATGCATGGTAGTGCCAGAGCGAACGGTTTAGGTTGGACACAATTTTTTGTGATGAGACCAGAGCGCCAACCTAACACCTGATGTGTTTTCGGCCTGAAAGATTTAAAAACCCGCTTTGACCGATTGCGAGCAATGTCTTTTCTGATAGGTTTTGAGGTTTCGGACTTCCCAATATGCTTCTCCAATGACCTCTGCTATACAATGCTATCGTTCCAGTAGTACGTCGTAGTATAGTATGCGTAAGTTATCGTTCACTATAACTTCAGCGAAAGTTCCAACATATTATCTTTTTTTCGAAATTAGAACTTCCTTCCTCGGAAGGTAAGGGTGGTAGGCTTCCGTGTTAGACAGAGAAATGGATCCGCAAACAAACACAACTACGCAGAAGAATGGCTCAACTAAAAGGGGTTAGCGAGGTAAGTAAAGCACTGGAAGAAATTCCAGGTTAACGAAATTTTGACTGTTTTTATAACAAAGTGGGAAACTCACACCAGAATCCATAGCCTCCACACCAACCACGAAGCACTCTGGGAAGTCTCCAAAGCACTTTTCCAGACAACCACCACGGCTTCGAGAAGTGACAGTTGCATTGTAGTTCATAGAGCCCGGTGAGAAATTTTCCGTGGTGATGAGCTTGAATGTACATAAAAGAGCTGTATGCGCCTAAAACGAAACATAACTCCTCATGGGCTCACCATACCACATAATCATTTATTAATGGCATCTAGACGCTCTTTACTTCTTTTGCATAAAATCAAACGAACACTTCGTGTTTCTTTTCCCAATAACTGGAAATATTTGAGAAATCGATACCATCTTTTCCCTGAGTTTATATGAAACATGCGTTCTTCCCGTACTCGGCTAAGGTAGACAAGGTCTTCTATTAATAAACTACATGCAAAAATTAAAACGGCTCAACAAAGTTTCACTACGATTTTCATGTACCCATGTGATCCTAGGCTAGACTACTCACGGAATCTGCCCAATTTTAATGGAATCCTATAAGCTTTTACCGGAAACATTGTTGGAGAGTGTTGAGCTGCATTAGCTTTTGTTTCATTTCTCAAAAAAGAGAGCTCAAGCTAAGGGTCAGTAAATATTGGACGAAACGACTGCGCAGAGCAACTTTTTGTCTCTACAATGCTGAAAGTTTGATAGAAACCCCTGGGCTAGGGTTTTTAGTTATTCTTATTCTGTGAAGCCAGAAAGTCTGTGGTTGCAAGCGCTACCAAAAACGTGCAAAAAGCGCCAAGTAGAAGTATTTTTTGAGAAAATACAGAAAGTTGACTTGCTTCCCTTACTATGCCATCAAAATTTTTTCAATTCCTAGTAAAAAATTGTTTACCTCTCGTGTTTTCTGCTTTCACCCTTCTAATTATCTGATTTGTGAATGATTGAATTCTTTCGCTTTATTGGTAGTGCACTATGTGCGCATGAACGAATAATGCATTTAGAAAAACCTATTCCTAATAACAGACATTTTCGCAATTCATGCCGAGGGTCGTCTTTCTCTACTGCAAGAAAGGAGAGGAGACGAAACTTCGTCACTTGAATTCAGTGCTTCGACAAAGAAACAGTTATCCCAAAGCTTATATGATGTATCAAATCGTTATTCTACTTGTGGAAATTCCGGTCACTTTAACAACGAAATTATCATGATTTGGGTTTAGAGGGGTGAATGTTTCAATGATATTGAAAGCTTCTTATTTTAGGGCAAAATTTTCAGTGTTCAGTAGATTTACAACTTCCTGTAGTTCAAACTGACTACTAACTCATGACATTTTTTCGGCGGAAATTGCGTTTGATTTACTTTTCCGTAAAAAAAATCTTTACTTGAGGGGTTATGGAATGCGTGT
Source organism: Haemonchus placei (assembly GCA_900617895.1). Classification (NCBI taxonomy): domain Eukaryota; kingdom Metazoa; phylum Nematoda; class Chromadorea; order Rhabditida; family Trichostrongylidae; genus Haemonchus; species Haemonchus placei. The sequence goes on from UZAF01016472.1 coordinate 40,672, forward strand.
AGGAATACTTATTTATACTAATGTTCCTATTTTGAGGCAGAAGAAAAGTCGAGATTGCCTCACGGTACTTTCGAGGATATTTTTTTCTTTGTTTGCATTTTGGAAAAAAACAACTATTACATCACTAATAGTAAGCTTTCTTTTGTTTACTTTGTGCTGTGATATTTCATTTTAGTGACGTACCTGAAAGTAAACAAGAAACCACAAAAGTGGTGAGACGAAGACTCGATGAGGAAGCATGTCTCCTAAACATTATGGGTATTCATGGATATGTTCTAGCGGGCTCCGGGATACAGCGATCATATCGGTAAAAATATTATTGCTGCACCATGCTAAACAACTTAGAATCAAATAAGAGTAAGGAGCATTCGTAACGATTCTAATGAGAAAGAAGAGAAAGGGAATTGAACAGGATCACTCTTCAAAGACTGTACCCGCGAGGCAGTTCTCGCGATCACTTCGAAAGGTACCAGAAGAAGTTGTACCCAAAGTTTCTGGAGTGAGTGTGTTCTGTTTGGAGTTCTACATCCTATTTATATTCCTGGTCTTGCGTTCTATCCCATCTCCTTCTGATACCAGTATGTAGGGTGGGGAAGGGTAGCTTAGTTCACAAGCAAGCAGCTATCACACTATACTTCAAAAACGTTTGGTAGCGACCCCACTTGCCTCACCACTCCTTGAGAGGTGCAAAAGCCATTGCAACAAGCTTGCGTACATTCTTATAGTTGAGCGCAACTATGAGCACAAAGTTGCAGGGTTTGCTCAACGTCTTCTGTACAGTAGAGAAGTCTGAAGTGGAGGAAGGTTTCCTTGTAGAAAGCCTCAAGACGAATAGTTATGATTTGCAGGAGTGGCCAGTCTCTATGGATGCGTTCAATAGGCAATTTACCTCGCCATGAAAAATTGTTACGAGTTTGATTTTTGCCTCGGTATGATTGAAAGCCTAGTTTAGGGCAAACGCAAGGGCATGAGATTGCATGCAAGGAAAACCGGAAAAGTAATCAAGTCCTTTCCTGAATCGGCTATAAAACCTAAATTCAAGGAATTTTTCGAATACTTGTTTCTCACCCTTCTATTCCAGGAGTTAATCAGTGGTGTTGGGGTGCCGTAGGGAACTGCTCGCTCAGGCTAAGCACGGACTCTCGAATACAGATTATAAGCCTTCGTGAGGCCGATCAAGAATACCCTTGTCACATATCGCTTCACGGATCTTTGTAACGACTTCCACGAGAGCCAACTCTCACTCGCGAAGCCAGGTGGGTGTGAAAAGTATGGATCGCCTATGCAAGGAGCATCGAAGGGCCGAGCGTCTTCGACTGACATTGACTGGGGCGTCAGAGCCATTCATTGCGACAGCTCCAGAACCACCAACGATGTCGGACTTATTGTTTCGAAAGTTCGCGGGCTCAACTGTGAGTGTCGTACGCTTCAACGACCAACTGATGAAGATTTTAGTCGTTTGTTAACAACAATGGTATCTCATATTCTTTGTATACGCTCCACAGTCTAGTTGCTCTTAGCGAGTGGAAGTGGTTCTTCCGGACCTTGCGCTATGGGAAGATAGCTCAAGCGTCACCAAAGGAAGTCAGTGTAGTCACTTGATGAGTACGTTAAGGCTTCAGTGTTTACCTCCTTTGATACTTTACACTGTAGTCGGTTCTCTGAAACGTTAATGGAAATTTCCCAGCTTGAGCTTCACATATACTGTATTCGATTCACATTGAACAATGCGTTATCTGCCATATCATCACACATGATGTTTTGAGAAGCACTCTTGCAGCCGCATATAAGCATGGCGGTGAAATCATAAAGTACTGATTCATTCTGACTTCTTATCCCTTGATTATGTATCATCTTTTTCATTCTATCTTTATTTATGCCCTCTTTAATAGCACCTAGCACGATCAATTATCCGCTTTGAACCTTTGCTGTATCCACTTCTTGGAAAGGATTATAAAATATAACTCCTTTGGTCTTTTGATCATTCCTCCCTCCGAAGATGCTGTTTCTGAGTCTGACTCACTTCGCTTCACTGTACTGCTCTGGATACAAGTAAATAAAAAATTTTATCTAGAAAACGTAGTCAAAGTAGAAAGTTGCAAACAGGTCATATAAAGGAATTGTGAAATTGAACAGCCTAGGTGTGGCCTTGCTTTTTTTTTTTTTGATAAAGTCATCGTTCCTGCCCGACACATGATGCCCTCTCGAACACAAAAGTGAGCGTATAAATGCCATGAGACAGCTGTATAATTCAGATAATCGGTAGCGACTTCTTCTAATAGGTTTTCGAATTTTAAACATAACAGGGCAAGTAGACAATTTGCTGTATGGAATGATATCGAATGAACGGAGTCGATCGGATCAGTGGTGCTGGTAGGTATGTAATCGATAACTCAAAACTCAACCATGGCGCACTCGGGGAACTCGTCGGAGCACATCTTCAAACAATCGCCATAACTTCGAGTGTAGGTATTATGATATTCGTTGAAATAAGCCCATGCCACATTCCCAAAGGTTGTTAGCTTAAATGTGCAGAAAAGGCCTGGATGCGCCTAGAACGGAACTCTTCATCGCTTCAAGCTTCAAGCTATCTGATTGTTACGTTTATCCGCTACCTTTATCTTACCTCATGTGCACTTACTTTGACTCTGATGTCAAGGTCAAAACAACTTTCTTCTCGAAGTGCTTTCTTTTTTTTACATAGTGCATTAACATTTCATTATGATGACATATCCGAAGGAAAAAAAAGAAACCACAAAAGTGGCGAGATGAAATTCCGGTGAAAAGCCATTCATCCTGGATGTTGAGAATAATATTCGACAATTTTTGCAGGAATTCGAAGACAGTAATCACTTCGGTGAACCTACGACTTCTGCACCATGCTTGACCGTTTGAAATCAGAGAAACACCCGCGACAGACTGTACCTGAGTGGCAGTTCGTTGGCTCAGTTCGAACGGTACTGGAAGGGATTGTGCCTGAAGTTTCAGGTGTGGGTAGGTTTTGTTTGGAGCTCTACATCCTATCAATCGGAGGGTTTCTTGTATCCCTCTTCCCTTTCATGCCACTAGTCATGGAGGGATAAGCGGTCTGACAGCTATACATCTTGATCCCTAGATTGATAATAAGTTTGGTAACGACCGCTTTTGCCTCGCCACTTCCTTAGAGGTTTGAAAGCCCAAATTGAAAGCTTGTGCATTTCTTTACATCTAAGACAACAGAAAAGGAAAAGGAGAGCCCAAAGCCGCAAGGTCTGCTAGCATCTTCTGCAGAGTTGAAATTGCTCTGTGAGATGAGTTGGGTGACCACGGTGAAAGTTTCAACATGAACGGTTGCGATTGAGGTCAGAGGGTAGCTTCTACGGTGAAAGCGCAGTATAATTCGCTATGAAAAATGGATTTACTTTCACAAAGTGTGTACTGTATTCGTTGTAATTCTCAAAAGTAAGCAGAGGGGTGAAGATTGCCACTATTTATAGAATAATTTTTTCCCATATTACTATTCTAGAAGTTTATCAGTTTATAAAAATCGTTTACCCTCTTTTTCGCCTTATTTTTGTTTTTTTCAGGCATAAAGTTGGTTTTTTCTATGTTCTTTTTCATGTTGGGCTTTACGTTTGGAACGCTTTACGCTTAGAGTTTTGGAGTCTCCTATAGATAATGAATCCCCAGCTGAATGGTTGGCCTCGTGGTGCTTTATATTTGTCGGAAATTCTGCTCCCCTACATAATGCAGACTGAAAACCATCAAGAACGTGAGGACTAGAAGAGTATCTATGGTGTAAGTGGTAAAGAAAATGGTGAAAAGAAAGCTTATTCACCAGTTCGAATTCCACTAGTTGTGGTTCCGCTTCTAAATCGCCATCTCTGAAAGACATTTTCGAACGCATAACCTAAATTTGATGAACTTTCTATCATGCAAATAACTTCCGTTGAAACCCAAGGAACACTGTAGAGGATTACGTATGTCATGTTGTTTTCTTGCTCATCACTTGACGAAAGTGCGACAGAACTTATAGTTAGACTGATTCTGCAACACCCGCTTGCAGGTATATTCGAACCTGTCTTCAGTGTCTTTGTCCCTGTGAAAAGGGGCGCTCTTCGTCATAAGCGGCTTCAACCCAATGAACCTTATCAAGAATTTCGTCGACTTGTTCAAACCCCAAACAAAGGGTTACCTTCCAAAACGGCTCGCTTTTAGGAATGCTGGGGACAGCTAGGAGGCTGGCAACAGATACTGTGCCAACAAGTGAGGTTTTGTCACAAATACTACTTGCTCTGTTAGTTTTACAACGATGTGACGGTGAATTCTGAAATGTTTCTTACATCAACTTATTTAAAATTGAGTTTTGTTTAAGTAGGTTTGACCCAATGGCCCTGCAGAATCGCAAGCAATAAATTGTTTACAGCTGCTTTGTACGTGATGGAAAAAATATCGTACACTAAGATTTATACATAACCTTTCGTGACTCATTTATTGAATTTTTAAAAGGAACAGGGGACACCATAACCCAAGCAAAGCGAAGCAACACCGAAACCCAAGCATAGCGATCGTCTACAGTAAAAAAATAAACTAAAAGCATTAAAGCACTCAGCACCACTGTCGTTTGACCAGGCCTCATTTGAGTACGTCCACCGCAAATGGGCACTTGACATCAACTTCGTCTCTCTCCAACTTGTAAAGAGTGATGGAAGGATCGGAAGTCCATTTGAAATTGATGGGAGACTTTCGTAAGTAGTAGATGTTGCATTGATACTGAAAGTCAAATTGTTCAAATTCTTCAAAGTGTCGTTTAAATGAGTTGTACTTTTCATCGCGTACCCTAGTGAAAAAATAGATTTATAAATTCATTTGACACAAAATTGTGAACATTTAATACAAGGTAGTGCCAGAGCGACTGGTCTAGGTTTAACACTATTTTTGGGACAAGGCCAGAACGCCAGCCTAACACTGATGTGTTTTCGACCAGGAAATAGAGTTATGACGGCCTTCAATTAGATTTAAAATAGCTTTGGCCGATGGCTAGTAATGTCTTTTCTGATAAGTTCTTTCGTTTCCTGACTTTCCAATATACTTCTTCAATGACCTCTGAACTCGGACCACCACTTCTGAAGGGTTTATGATCAGTTAAACATGAGAAGTCAAGTGCACAACATAAGTTAAGTGTAACAAATTAAAGTCAGTGGAGTATAAAAACTGCAATAAGCAAATGCATCAGAAGGGCAATTAACCACACAAACCAAAGATGGTTCGTTTCGCCTCTTCACCAGACGAACTACCGTCTCCACCTTCCGCTGTGGCTCACCAGCGGTTTGGGGTTAGTGGAAAAGGGAATGGGTAAAGGTATTGTTTGAATCAAAGACAAGAATGAATAGGAATTATACTATAGTAGATGCCTATTTCTATTTAAGTATGCCATTAACGAAATAAGCTGTATAAGGACCGTTATCGATCGATCTCGTTCCAGTAGAACCGATGTGTAAGTTATCGGTCACTATAACTTCAGTGCAAGTTCGAACATATCATCTCCTTTTTTCGAAGTTTGATCTTTCCCTCTCTGAATTTAAGGGTGGTAGGCTTGCGTGTAAGACTGGGATATGAATCCGCAAACAAACACAACTATGCAGACGAATAGCTCAACTGAAAAGGGTTAGCGAGGTAAGTAAAGCACTAGAAGAAATTCCATGCTAACAAAATCGACTGTTTTTATAACAAAGTGGGAAACTCACACCGGAATCCACAGCCTTCACACCGACCACGAAGCACTCTGGGAAGTCTTCAAAGCACTTCTCCAGACAACCACCACGGCTTTGAGAATTGACAGTTCCATTGTAGCTCGTAGAACCCGGTGAAAAATCTTCCATGGTAATAAGCTTGAATGTACATGAAAGGGCTGTATGCGCCTAAAACGAAACATGACTCCTCATGGGCTCACCATACCATATAACCCTGGCTGAAGTGAATAGATTTTTTAGTGTGGAACTGAAACTGATTAACCATTATTCTATTTTCATAAACTCCGATAACTGTAACAAGAACCTTTAATTCAATTCACGACTATTTGGATACTTGTAGGCCCAGAAAACAGCAAATCTTCGCCAAGTCGAACGAGTGCTTGTCAAAGGTATGGGTGATATTAAACGAGTACTACATCATGACTATGACCAGATTAGTCATTTTGACAGCTCTCAGCAGCATTTTCAGGTAATTTAAGAAAAAACTCCATAGAAATAGCGGGTACTTCTGAGTCAGCTTGCATTACATGTGCGATATCACTATTTATGCATCTCTTGTGTTAAGCGTTGCTTGTTGCGTACGACTGTACAACTGATTTAATTGCAAAACTTTTATCGATACATGAAGTCGTTATATGAAACACATAACTATGGGCAACTTTGTGAAGAAAAAGTTTCCAAGATTCCCAAAAAGGCTGAACCTATGAATCCATAAGAGCCTCAGTTGGGTGAAAGAACGACCAAGTTAGGGAGTAATACCGGCTCGAAGCTTGTATTCATTGTTTGCCACACCTAGAGGAGTTCTAACGCAGTTGTATAGACTGTATCGTTAACAAGAGACATCTACGTTGGGAATTCGATCAAGTAGCTCAATGTGGCTACCTATTTATGCAATTGCAACGTCTAAACTCTCCTCCAGATGCCACAGCACGTCTAAAGCATTCCCTCATGGTAAACTTGAACAATTCCTTACTCCTCTGCTCTCAGAATCACTATATTTCACGATTTCTGCCAATCTTGTCGCATTCTTTGCCACCGACCCACGCAGCTGCTTTTCTGCTTTCATTCCTTATAAGAGACTTCCAAACTGTCGTGAACGTTGCCGCTAAACTAAAGGTTGGACCGGAACATGTATAGACGCTATCCACTTGCTTCGTCATCTGCTATGCTTATTCAATCTATCGAGACTACAAACGTGCTCTTTCTGACTTTACTCGGAGCTTAAAACATTCTTTTCTCAAATATTTTTTATTTTTACACTGTGCTCTAATACTTCATTGCGGTGGCATACCTGAAAGAGAAGAAGAAACCACAGTAGTGGCGAGAGGAACGCCCGATGAGGAAGCATATACCCTGAATATTACCTTTTTTTAGACACTTCTGAATGGACTTCGGAAAACAGTATCAACTTTAGTAAAATAATGATTTATACACCATGCTGAACAGCTTTGGGCCAGGAAACGTTTCGAAAATGGTGGTCATGAAACGAATGACAAGAAATTTGAAGAAAGCTGAAAACGGCAGCTTATGACAGACTGTATCGTCGTGGCAGTTCGTTGGGTCACTCGAGAGCTACTAGAAGAATTGTAGAGGACTGAGAGGGTAAGCTCTGTCCGGAGCTCCATATCAAATTTTTAATCGTGGCGGTCTTTCTATCCCCCTCGTCATTTGATATCACTTGTCGGCCGTGTCGGAGGCGATATATTCGTAAACGACGCACTATCACACAGGCATAGCCACGAGTGAGAATACCGAATCATGTACGCCTAGGCCAATCAAGCCTTCATTCTCTCCGGGGTCGGGTAGGGGGATGAAAGGACAGACTCGAACATCGGTTGGCCATCGCAAGTCATTGTAAAGGCCACATACACATCCAATCTGTCACTACATTTCTGGGTGGAAGTGGAGTGCGGAGACATTCCCTTCAGACATGATTCATACTCAGAGCCTTTATCATTTTGTTGTATGTCGGCCGTGGAGGGAATGGAAGCCTGGCTCACAGCTATGCTATGCAATCTTTCCCGCCAATTAGAAGGGACGCACACTAGCATTCACCTGCCTCACCACCGCAAGAGGTGAAAAAGTCGTTTCAACAAATCTGTGTACTTCCTTATATTCAGGCACGCAGAAAAGGGAAGATGAGCAATGAAACGCTAAATCTGCTCAACTCAAATCTTCTCTGTAGAGTAGAAGAAGCGTTGTGAGAAGATAATAGACTACCAGGGCGAGAACTTCACATGAACGGTTATGGTCCTGAGGAGTAGCCATATTTATGAAGTCTCTGTGGTAAACGGTCTATTAATTTAACTGCAGGAAAAGATTTAGATTAATGATTTTCATTCATAGTTGACTAATTGAGACAAACGGTTATGGCCTCCAGAAGGCGCCAGTTTCTATGGAGTAAACGGGCCATTGAGTTGGCTATGGAAAAATAGATATTAATTTAATAACTGCCACGGTGAAACTGAAAGCCTGTTCCCACTGTGAGCAAGCAGAGTAGCATAAGATTTCCTGCAAGGAAAAGCTAAAGGCGATCGCGCTCAATCCTGAACCACCAGCCATGAAAGCTCTACTCAACGAATTTTTTCCGACTTCTTTTTTCTATATTTGAGACAGAAAATTAGCGGAATGGATGATGTTATGCCCACCACCGCTCCATACTGCATCCGGTCTTCCAAAAAAAAATGTGGTTTAGAAAAAACACTTCGAAGTATGTTCTGACCATGTGTTCTCCGTCAAGTGTCGTACTTTACATCAGTACGCAAAAAGTGGCAAGTTGTTGGAAAACGCTTAGCATCTGACGGGACTCGAACCCGTTGTTGGGCATTCGAACGAGGCTCCGCCATCTCACATGGCTTTCGCATTGCTCGCTGCGGTGAAATAATAACAGCCAACAGGAAAACATTAAGGGAAAACAACTTACAAAACTTGCAACAACTCAGAACAGTCATAACTAACGATTTAACGTTGTTAGTGACTGATAGATTCTTCGCGTCACACGTGTTAGTGCAAATGAGCAAAGGCTGAAAGGCGATTGGAGAGGCGAAATCCAGAGGGGTCACAGTAGCATGAGGATTAAAGCACAGGATGTGCTAGGGAAGCACAACCACGAGCTCGGATTCCGCCGAAACCGAGTCATCGAAAACCCTTCTATAACCAGGGTAACTTCCACTGCAAGCTCGTAAACACTGTAGTGAGTACCTATTTCTTTGCGTTTCGTTCATGATAATTTTTGACAAAAATGTGACGAGTAAAGGCTGATTGTACAATACTTCTGGAGCAAGAATTCCCCACATTCAAAATCGTCTCCAATGTCCATGTCTTAAGAGATACTCTTCGCCATGAATGGTTTCATCTCAATGAATCACAACCATGTCAGGCTGTTGCTCTCACTCCCTGAGAGCTTCTAAGAGTTTCGAAAAAGATGCTGGGAAACTGAGAGGTTATTAAAATTGCTCTTTCAACTATGGAAGCTTTGCCACTAATACTGCCCTGTTATTTTAAAGCAGGTGGACGGTAAATTTTGGTATATACAATTTTATTGGAAATACAGCCAGTTATTCATGAACGAACGGCTTTCGGTCAACAGGATTTCCACAGTGACCCAGCAAAATCGTGAACAATAATCTATCTATAGCTGCATTACACGTAATGAACGCACTTCAAGGTTTATACATAACCATTCGTAATTCATTTACTTCCAAAAGAGCAGTCCTCAAGAAAAGTGGATTGCCCAGTAATTACTCTGGAGCAATGAATTTTTATTCAGTATATCGTAAGAACTAGGCATATAACATAACACATTCAGGTTTATTCAGCAACGCCTAGACCCAAGCGAAGCGATCATCTGCGTTGAATAAAAAGAAGGTGAGCGCAGTTTAAGCATGTCTACCGTTCGACCAGGCTTCATGTAAGCATGTCCACCGGCAATGGGCACTCGACATCACCTTCCTCTACTTCCATATTGTTAGGAACAATAGAAGGATCCCGAGGAACAACAGGAGCGAGATAGCTATTCGTTCCCATTCACAATGTCATTTTAGTTGTTACTAGAATATGAAATTTAAATAACGTAGCTAAAAAAAATTGGGAGTAAACTATATAAAGGATGTATCAGATCGGATGACCTAAGTCTGGTTTTTTTTTTTGTGATGAGGCCAGAATTTTCCCGTGTCATCTGATGTCCTCTCGACCACAAACAGAGTACTGGTTGCAAATGAGATTGGTAGTCACCAATCACATCCGTCTAATTGTAGGAGATGTACAAATCGACAGTGATCGGTATCACTATACACGTTCCTAGTAGGTTTTAGGTTTTAGCTTTCTGTCCCGTCTATTCCCCTTAGGCTTGGACCCTTTACGTCTGAAGGGAACGCAGACATACGCAGACACAAGACGATAACTAGACAATTTTCTGCATGGTATCGAGTGGCATCGCTCGATGTTGCTACAGTGGTACCAATACATAAGCCATCGATCACCATAGCTGCAGCGGATAATCCAACATGTCACCTCTCTTCTGGAGTTTGAACTCTCTTTCTCGGAGGGGAAGGAAGATGTGGCCTTCGTGTCAGAAAGGGAGTTGGATCTCCTAACATGCGCAACTACGCCGACAACCGTGCTTAACCGAATGGGTTCAGCGGGGTAAAAAAGTGCTTTATGAAGTTCTTCGTTAGCAAAATTGATTGTGTTCATAACAACTTGGAGAACTCACACCAGAGCTTTCTGCTGTACACAAACCATGACGCACTGTTGCATTTCACCATAACATCTTCAGACAACCGCCATAACTTGGGAACGCTTTTCGTTAATATAATCCACTATATTTTGGCGGTGGTGCTTGAGTGCACATATATAAAAGGACTGAATACGTCTAGAACGGAACACGGCTTTCTTGTGGCTCTGACCGTATAACACTGACTGAAGTGTNTTTGAAAACCACTTTAAACGAATGGCTGTCGTTACAGCGGAATTGTTTTTTATTTTTGTAATCTCCGGCAGCTGTAACAGGAACCTTATGTAAGTCCACTCTGGTTTAGTTTACTAAATGTTTCAAACATCTTGAAGACTTTCTATTTATACTGACCAATACTCGCATATTTAGTAGATTTACAATTACCCGCAGTTCGCATTAGCTGTTAATTGTATAACAGTACTTTTCTGACTGGTGAATGGACTGTATCCTTTATTTTCGTATGAAAAGTTGAATAAAGCCTTGAGGACTCTTGCAATATTTTAAATATTCGCAATAAATATACCATCGTTATCCTGAGTTTTTATGAAAAATGCGTTGCTCCCATATACGATTACGGTAGACAAATATGAAGGTCTTCCACTGTGAAACTACAGGCAAAGATTGAAAAGACTCAATAAAGTTCCACCAGGATTTTTTGTATCCATGCGATCCTGAACCGGATTACCTGAGAAATCTATTCAGTTAAAATGAGTCCTGCATTTCAAATCCAAAACATTATTATTCAGGGGAATTTCCAGTGATACTGGCTTTCATTTCAATGTGGTAAAAGGAGAGCTTAAGCTGAGGGCAAGTGAGTATTGGGTGATACGACTGGGTAGAAAACAAAATCAAACATTCATAACAACTTGCAATATCAGACCAAATATTAGGTAGTGGGACAGGCAGATATAGGCCCGTTTGGCTAACCGATATGAACTAGTCTATACATCTGAGTTGTTTTGGTTTCGAGTTGTTAGGTTTTCTAATCCAAGACAGATGGGGTTAACTGACGGCTCATCGTGTTATACCCGTTTATTAAGCCAAGGCTGAAGGCCCGTCAGGAAGGGGAGGTCTAGAGAGAGTGTGTCAAAGGTAAAGAACATGGTGCCAGTGCAGCCAAGACTTTGAATCGCGACGGACGTTCTTTTGATTCCGAATCGCCTTCAATTATCATATCATTACTTTTGACAAAAATGCGGCAGAACGAAGACGAAGCATTCTTCTTAGTGCACTAACTATAAAGTTCACACTCACATTCAAATTCCTTTTCGGTGGCCTTGTTCCCGTAGAAAGTAGCCCTCTCCTCCATGAACGTTTCAACTCCGCAAACCACATGGAAAACTTTGCAACCCTCTTAAACCGTAAAAAAGGGTTATTTGCGAAGCCTGGCACCTCCAGATGACGTTGTAGGCTATTAAGAAGTTGACGTAAGATACTGTTCTAGCCAGTAAGGTTTTGACACTGATAACGCATAATCTTATAGTTCTACAATAGTGTGACTGCGAGTTTTGAAATATTCTGAAATCAATTTAATCACGAATGGGCCTAGGTCAACTAGGATTTTTGCAATAACTCTGCAGAACGGTAATGACTGCATTTCACCTACTTAAACTACATTGAGCTTTGTAGATCACTCTTTGTAACATATCTGTCTGAAGAACAACTTCCCGGAAACATATTTTTTTGGTTAAAGCTGTAAAGTTTTTTTGGTTAAAGCTCCGAAGCTGTAAAGTTTTATTCATCTTAGCGTATGGACTAGGCATACAACAAAAAACATGCAAGCTTATTTCAAGAACACCGTAACCCAAGCAAAGTGAAGCAACACCGCAACCCAAGCAAAGCGATCGTCTACGGTTAATAAAAAAAGAAGAGCGTAGTGTAAGCATCTTTGTCGTTTGACCAAGCCTCATGGAAGTACGTCCATCACTAATGGGCACATGACATCAACTTCGTCTCTTTCCAATTTGTACGTAACCATCGAAGGAAGGATAGTCCATGTCGTGTCGACGGGAGAGCTTCGAAAATTGTAGTAGGAGCAGTGGTACTTGAAGAAAAAAAACTGTTTCGATGAATGATTCTAGTACTTTTAGTACTCATTGTGTTAACGTTCAGCAAGAGTTATTTAGTGTGCATCAAGTGTACTGCATTGTTTGCTAAAAAAACCAGTCTGAAAAAAGAAAGCACTTTAAAAATGTGAACGAGTCGGATGGGGTGGGTCGAGCTCCCTTTTGTGGGATAGGGCTAGAAATCCAGCCCGCACCTGATATTCTTTCGACCACAAAGTAGAGTAATGAATCGCCAGCAAGTAGTTGGTCGAAGCGAAAAAACTCATTCGTAATAGTTTCTAAGTCCCTGTTCTCTCTTCTGAATGAGGTTATACACAAGAGGACAAATGCACAAATTACTGTTTGTATCGGTATCGATTAACCGGTATCGTTCGGTATCGCTACATTGGTAGCGATATGCGAGGTACCTATCACCATAATTGCAGCTGAAGTTCCAATTATCACCTCTATTCTCTTATGTGATTTGTTTGAGCTCTCAAACACTCTTGAAACATTTTCTGATAGTGGCGCTGATTGCATTAGAGAAAATGCAGTACAAAGGTGAACATTCCGTCGATCAAGGTACTTTCATGCTTCCATATCACGCGAATGGAAAGAAGCTCTGGTGGTTGTCCGAAAAATGCAGGGGCCGCTCAACTGGGTAATGTCGCTTACAAGTTCTAGCGACCCTTTTCGCTCATCCTCTACAGTGCAGTCTTTTTTAGAAGTACGGAACATGATCCTTACAACGGCTTGTTTTGTCGGAAGAGGATGAGTCTGGCAGCAATGGACAATAATGTTTTCAAGTATTTACATTAAGGTGTTTCGATGCGGTCCTCTACCTTGGCCATAAAAGCTGTTGCCAAAGTGAGTGCCAGTCGTTACTCCAAAAAAGCCTCTGTCTCGCGCTACGAATCTGTAACAACTTCACGCAAGTCTGCAATCCTCTAGCTCAGAGGGTTTCCCGAATCTGCACCTTCCCTTATGTTTATGATTTACCTTATTGTTCTTCATAAATCTGCTTTGGTGCTACCAATTCGTCGATTCCAAGGAATGATGAGGGCTTGCAATCATCCAGCAACCGTTTCGTTTTTGTGCGCATTTGGTGAGTCCTTTTCCGGTATCGCGATGGGCAGGTCAACGACAAACTCAAAACAGCTGTCTTGTCTCAGTAACGGCCCTTTTTCCGAATACAATTGCTTGATAATGATTACGCTACGGAACCTGCAGGAAAATTGACCGCCGAATTGCTTGTGTGGTCTACTTCGAGAAAAGTCGAGAAAGTTTAGTTGAGAAAAGTCTTCTCGAGTAAACTGTATTGTATTGCATCCAGATAGGGTTCGGGAGCCTTATGAGCTTATTCATGAGAAGAAGTTCGAGAGAAATCAGAAGTACCGTGCGCTACTTGGGAGCGGCATTCGCTTCGACCCACTTTTTTCAGCGTGGAACAAAAGTTCAACTATCAGAGTCTGTGTCTTACACTACGAGTGCTAAAGTCGCTGAGAAGAGTTAGATTGCCTTTCGTGGTCGTTTTCCTTCCTCTGTAATGGTTTGGACTGTGATCTGTACCATCAGAGCGGATTCGCTAATCTTGTTCGAGAAAAGTATAAAAATAATCCGAATATCTTTATGAAAGGTTCTTGAGAAAGGATGTTGCTGGGGGTCGAAGATTATTCTAGGAATACTATTCGAAAACTACGGCGCACTTGCTCACGAACAGAAAAAGGTCAAGACTGGTGCTGAGGAGATGTTCACGATTCTATCCCTGCTTCCAATCGACCTACAAGTTTTCTGGAACGCACTCCAAGGGGTCGCTGGATATAGCCCATATTGGAAAAGAGAAGCCTGCGCTTTGAAACGCACTACTGTTGCTGCTTCTAAGAAATCATGGAAAGAAGCCTGGACTGAAGTCTTGCAAGAAGCTCTGCGTGCTGCACTGGGTGAGTAGCCCAAACGTTTTTGAGCCATAATTAGTCTAGGGGACGATCATATGAGATGAACGTACGTTCGTTTTGTAGATGCATTGCATAGTAAATAGTTCACATGATTTCACCATGTATCAATATGAATTGCGGTTTCGGCACGACCTATTATTTTGTTACCATATTTATGGTGCTCCATGTAAACAGCTCTTGCATACTGGTATCGTTTTGGTGTTGGGTATGAGTTCGAGTACGTCTTCAATAGCAGACCCGTTGGTGACGTATGTATAGAGGGCTCCTGCATCTAAAGATGCCATAGCGCAAGTCATCGGATGTGGCGCGCCATGGCAATTGAAAAACAATTGTGTGTTTGCTAATTGAGATTGTACAAATCTGGGATGCTGCACTGGAATGTAATAGTATTGAGGAACCATGCGTTTCGGTCAGTAGAACCTCCCACGCAGCTGATGATGGGGCAGGCTTACACCGAGAAGGGATTGATAGAAGTCAGGCCATCTCCTTACAAAAACTCATGTATTTTTATTAGTGATACAGGGCTTGCCAGCAAGGCAATTCAGTTTTGAGGCACGTTATTGTGCTGGAATTCTGGCCGTGCTTCTGTAACTCATAAATGGTTTACCCTAAGGAGTTGCACGAAACTAGTGGTGTTCTATAGAAGCACTTCCCGTGGGTGCGAGGATGAATATATTGGGGGAACGGCAAGGTCACTCCACGTGAGAACCAATGAGCACCTAGATGGCATGAGAGTCAAACTTCCGTAAGGTTTTGAAATCCTTTGATCTAATCATCGTTTAATCCACAGTTTGTTTTGATCCATTTCTTTAGGAAGGCGATACTTTCGAAGTGTTAGCTAATGAACTTTCAATATGATTATCGTGAGAGTCAGAAAATCGTGAGAAACTGCAACATTGCAAGCATGTTAGAAGTTTATGGAAACTCGAACAAGGAGTCTATTCGCTAATGTCCAAATGCACTACTTTGAGAGTGAAGGAAAGTCAGGAGATGGATCCTCACACAAGCAAAACTGGACTGACGAACATGCTTAAATCAATGGGATCAGCGGGAAAAATACTGGAACAATTTCTAGATTGACGTAATCCATTGTGTTCATAAGAAATTTAAAAACTCACAACAGAATCGTTCGCCATCACACCAACTATGCCGCACTTCGGATATTCATCAAAGCATTTCTTTAGACAACCACTGTATGTTTGAGAACGAGAAGTTTGATACTCGTTCACATAATCCCGGATGACATTTTCGGTGGTTGGCTTGAATGTCTTGAATGTGCAGGAAAGGGTCGGATAGGTCTAGAACAGAATATGATTCCCTAGGTTGGCGATATCGCACATTACTTACTGAAAAAAAATGATTTCTGAGTGTGGAACTTAAATTGTAAGATATGTTTTATAAATTCATAAGAATCACAATAAAATAATAGCTGTCGTTATAGCGGAAACATTATTCTATTTTGTAGAGGGTGACTACTGTGACAGTGACTACTGTACTCAATGGTCCTGACGGCATTTCATTACTTCTACTGCTGAATCTTCAGATATTCATCAAAATTTAAAATTACCCAAATAACTACTCTTTTTTTTGTCCAAATTGCATTTTATGTATGTTTGTTGCGGAGAATTCTTATCTGGGAGGTTATGAAAATGCGTGTGAAAATCTGCATTCATGATAACAGAAAAAGGAAACGTCGAGATCGCATCATCACAATTTAGAAGACTTTTTTCTTTTTTTGGCAATGAATAATTATTTTATCGCCAATAGAGGCCACTGCAGCTGCTTCCATTCTCGATGTAAGATCGATGTGGCAGACCGTTTACATTTCACTATTTTTTCATTTCGTTTGCTTCCGAAGCACTGTTCCTCAAGAATACTTCCGCTTCACAACTTAATAGGAAACCTCGAAATGATTGTTATTGTATTTCAATGAAATATTATGTGACATGCCCAGATTTCAAGAATACCGAACATGGGAACCTATTTAGAAGTTTGAATAACTTGTAGTGACCAACGGGGACAGCGGAAGGCAATTTTGTGCATTTTCGGCTCACTGTAGCCGGCTCTTTGTGCAGTTGCAACAACTTAGATCTCATCAAAATGCCCCTTACACGGCCCATTTTCCGTCAGGGTTATCTAGTACAATCCCCTATTTTCACTACAATTGGTAACCCTTATATTTTTAGTATTCCGCCACTTTTTTTGATTTCCTTTCCACCGATATGCTTATCTTCAGCGATACTTCTCATCTCAATAAGATAGCTTGAAATTATGGTAAACTGTGCTTTTGAGCCGAAGATAGGGCCGTATCTGCTATGTTTATCCATTTCATTAAGACCTCACGCGTACTTACTTCGATTCCAAGAGCAAAGTCGGAACCACTTGCTTTTCAAAGCGCATGTGCATGCAGTGCTCTTCGAAGTCAAAGTCAAAGTCTATTCTTTACATTGTGCATTGATATTTCATTTTGGTGACATACCTGTAAGTGAAGGAGAAACCACAAAAGTGGCGAGACGAAGACCCGTTGAGGAATCATATCCCTGAATATCAAGAGTTATCTTCGACAATTTTTACAGAAACTCCGGAAACAGTAATCAGTTTAGTAAACCAACGAACTCTGCACCATGCTTAACAGTTTGAAATCAGAGGACAGTCCGGAAAAATCGTAGTAATGAAATTGATGACAAAGAAAAGAAAGAAAACTAGAAAGAGACACCATGAAAGACTGTACTCCGTATGGCATATCGTTGGCTCACTTCGAACGGTACTATTATAGAAGGTGTAGTGCCCAAATTTCTAGAGTGGAAGAGCGTTGTTCGGAGCTCTGCATCAAATTTTTATCTCGGTGGTTTCTTCTATCCCCCTTCCCTTTCATACCATCGTGTCGTTGGCTGTGGAGGGATACGTGGTCTGACACCTATTCATCTTAACCACGAAGAGATGAGACGTTTGGTAGTTACCCCTCTTGCCTCACCACTACCTAGGAGCCAAGTTTCGTGGAGCTTTCTTCGTATTCAAATCCTTAGCAAAGGTGAAAGGAGAACACAAAGCCTCAGAGTCTGCTCAGCATTTTCTACAGAGTTGAAAATGTCCTGAGAGACGAAGAAGGTTACCAGGCAGAGGGCTTTAATATGAGCGGTTATGATCTTGAAGAATGGCTAATTTCAAGAGAGTTTCTATGGTGAACGGGCCCTTGAATTGCCACGAGAAAATGGTTGTAGTTTCACAAAGGTCGCTGTTTTCCTTATGAAGCTCTAATGGAGTGGTAAGAGATTGTTACTGAAGAAAACCTGGACAGCATTCGAGTTTTATCTTGAATCATCGTCGGTCCCTTTGCTGTTCTGTATTTATAAGGACTGCTGTTTCCTTACGTAACACCAGCCACCGCGATAGTCGATGAAACGACGCTGTTGAATAATTTCTGGAGCTTCTTATCAAATGGCAACTTAATGAAAACCCACCACACGGCTATTGAAAAACAACGCACACTCGGATCGTATATCGTCCTTCGAGTGATGGGAAGAATATGATTGCTCTTATATTCGTTGTTATGGCTGTAGCGATACTACAGTAACGGGCCTGTTATGGTATCCTAGCCTAAACTGTCTAACAAAAAAGTTTATAGCGAGGCCTTACCGTAAGACCTAATAAATTCAACTTTCAGTTTCTGGCGTCAACTCATTGGTAGACGCACACCTGTTTGATATGATGGCTTCAAGCCACTCTGATTGCTACGGAACATTGATGTTTTACAGGATATGATTTGACGCCAATTTTCTACTTCTCTATTTGCTCCTGATCAGTTGTATCCAACCGTCAATGGTAAAGAACAGCAACCAACCAAAATGTTCTATGCGTTCCATTTCCGGAAACCATACCAACGTTTTGCAGTCCTTCCCTTACCGGCTGCTGGCTCTTATTGTTTATGTCTATGGTCGTGGCATCTGACAAACATAGCCCTTTCTTCTCCACCACATTCAACAACTTATCAAAGGACAGTTGTTATAACGGTAATAACGGTCTCAATCTGCCTTGTAAAGCATAGGTTGTACATGTTGAAGATGTGAAGAAACATTCGTGGAGGCACTTTCGCACTCAGATGTGTTGGTAGAGGCTGGATGACGGCTTTCATTCTTTTTGAAACAAACGAAAAGTTCCCTCCCTACCTGCAAATTCCGTGAACTGTAGAAGTGTACTGTACTTAATCTCTTATTGTTTTTCAAAATTTTAATTATTAAAAAAGAATTTTGTGATGAAGGGATGTTTTATCTACAGAAAATCTTGCAAGGCTTATACACGCAGCCAAAGCGAGCTTTATTGGTAAGCCGCTGAGGAAGTGAGTTTACACCCAGTATGGAATGACTATGTAGTGAATATATTCTGTAAGGTGAGTTTTTTGCAGATATGAATATCATCAAAACTGTGCGGCTATCGCATTCAAAGCACTTCATTAATCGAACTACACCGGCCAAATTTGCCAACATGGTAAGTACTGAGGCTTCATTGTGCCTTCCTATGAAAAACCTCAACTTGCATGCGCTCGCGAGGATCAGATTTATTGACAAAACTTTGAAAAGCAAAGATCCGTGTGGATTATGGTAGGCCTATCACCGCTATTTACTGCATCCGATCATCCAAAAAAAATTGTGTGAACTACATAGAGAAAATGAGGTGCAGCTTGTTCTGACTAAGTGTTTTCTATCGAGTGCTGTTAATGTCCCGATGTACAAAGAAATTTGGCAATGGTGCTGAGCAAAACGCTTAGCGTCTGTTGGGACTCGAACCCTTTGCTGGTTTCTTGAGCAGGCGATTAGCCATCCTTATAAGATTTTCGCATCACTCGCTGCTTCGAAGTATCAGCAGAAACGAGAAACGGTAAGTCAAGACGGCACATATCAGAGCAGGTAACAGCTTTCTAGTTCCAGACCGATAGCGGCTGACCGGCTCATCGCCTTATTCCTTTTCAGTAAGCCAAGGCTGGAAAGCCATTACGAATGCGATGTCTAGATGGGTATCGGTAGTGTAAGTGGTGAAGAGCAGGTGCTAGGAGACGTGAGTACAATTCCCGCTGGACGTTGTTTCAGCTGCGAATAGCTATAATTGTGAGATATTCTGAAACACACCATTCTAGTTAGGAGAACTTCCTACCATGTGAATAGCTCCCGTTGAAAGCTAAGAAACATTGGAATGGATTGGCAATTTTTTTGCTTCGCTCGTCATAGTTCTCGACAGAACTGCAACAGGACGATGACGGATTCTGCGAAGTTTATCAAAAAGTTCTATACTCACGTTCAAATTCGTTTTCAGTGCCCTTGCCCTTGTGAGAAGAAACACCGTTTGCCACGAATAGCTTCAACTCAACGAGACATATCGAAATCTCTATCAACCCTCTGAAACATCAGTCGAAGGATTCTTTTGCGAAGTTGGCATTTTGGAACATCGTGAAAGACGCTGGGGACAACTACGGGGCTTGCAAGACATTCAGTGCTAACTAGCAAGGTTTTGTCCCTACTACCATAAGTTCTGTCAATCATACAACAATGTCAAGGTTTTGTCCCTACTACCATATGTTCTGTCAATCATACAACAATGTGACGGTAAGTTACGAGCACGTAATGGAACTGCATTAAGATTTATACATAATCATTCGTAGCTCATTTACTTTTGAAAGAGCAGTCTTTATGAAAACGCAAATTTTCAGTTTAGAAATTACTCTGAAGCAATGAATTTTTATCAAGCATATCGCATGGACTAGGCATACAATGCTACGCAGTCGGTTTAGGCAGCAACACCTCCACCCAAGCAAAGCGATCGTCTCTAGCAAAGAAGGAAAAGAAAAACGCAGTTCCAGCATCTCTGCCGTTTGACCAAGCCTCATGGGAACACGTCCACAGCTAATGGGCACTTGA
>UZAF01016472.1:62062-81670 GCA_900617895.1 Haemonchus placei
GACTCTGATGTCAAGGTCAAAACAACTTTCTTTTCGAAGTGCTTTCTATTTTTTACATTGTGCATTAACATTTCACTATGATGACATACCCGAAAGAAAAAAAGAAACCACAAAAGTGGCGAGATGAAATTCCGGTGAAGAGCCATTCATCCTGGATGTTGAGAATAATATCCGACAATTTTTGCAGGAATTCGAAGACACTGATCACTTCAGTAGCCTACGACTTCTGCACCATGATTGACCGTTTGAAATCAGAGAAAATTAGAAAAGGGCACTCACGACAGACCGTACCTGAGTGGCAGTTCGGTGGCTTAGTTCGAAAGGAACTGGAAGGGATTGTGCCCGAAGTTTCAGGTGTATACAGGTCCTGTTTGAAGCTCTACATCCTATTTTGATCGTGGGGGTTTCTTCTATCCCTCCTCCTTTTCATGCCACTAATCATGGAGGGATAAGTGGTCTGGCAGCTATTCATCTTGATCCCAAAATTGATAAGGAGTTTGGTAACGATCGCTTTTGCCCCATCGCTTCCTTAGAGGTTTGAAACATCATATTGGTGAAGCTAGTGCATTTCTTTATACCTAAGACAACAAAAAAAGAAAAGGAGAGCACAAAGTCGCAAGGTGTGCTAGCATCTTCTGCAGAGTTAAAAACGCTGTGTGAGATGAAGAAGGTGATCACGGTGAAAGTTTCAACATGAACGGTTATGATTAAAGAAAGGCTAGAGAGTAGTCTCTATGGTGGAAATGATGAAAGGGCAGTATAATTCGCCAAGAGAAATGGATTTAGTCTCCCAAAGGGTACTGTAATCGTGTACTGTATTCGTTGTAGTTCTTAACAGCGAACAGAGGGGTGACAACTGCCACTATTTATAAAATATTTTTTTCATACTACTATTCTAGAGGTTTATCAGTCTATAAAGATCGTTTGATCTCTTCTCTTTATTTTTGTTTCTTTTCTGGCATGAAGTTAGTTTTTTCTATCTTCTTTTTCATATTAGACTTTGTGTTTGGAAGTTCTTCTCATCAATTTTGATGTCTCTAATAGGTAATGAGCCCCTAGCTGAATTGTTGACCTTGTGGTGTTTTATATTTGTCGGAAATTCTGCCCCCCTACATAATGCAGACTGAAGACCATCAGGAAGGTGAGGACTAGAGGGGTATCCGTAGTGTAAGTGGTAAAGAACATGGTAAAAAGAAAGCACAGCCACCAGTTCAAATTCCGCTAGTGGTGGTTCCGCTTCTTGACCGCTATTTCTGAAAGAGATTTTCGAACGCAGCACCTAGATTTGATGAACTTTCTATCATGTGAATAACTTCTGCCGAAAATCAAGGAACACTGTAGAGAATTGCATATTTCTTGTTGTTTTCTTACTCATCACCTTACAAAAATACGACAGGACGTAGGCTGTTTCTGCAACACCCGCTGGCAAGTACATATATCCGAACTCGTCTTCAGTGCCTTTGTCCTTGTCTTTGTGGAAAGGGACGCTTTTCGTCATAAGTGGCTTCAACTCAATGGACCTTATCGAAAATTCCGTCGACTCGATCAAACCCCAAACAAAGGGTTACATTCCAAAGTGGGGCGCTTTTAGGAATGCTGGGGACAGCTAGGGGGCTGACAACAGATACTGTGCCAACTAGAGAGGTTTTGTGACAAATACGACTTGCTGTGTTCTGAAATGTTTCTTACATCAATTTATTCAAAAATGAGTTTCGTTTAACTAGGTTTGACCCATAGCCGTGCAGAATCGCAAACAATATATTGCCTACAGCTGCTTTGTACGTGATGGAAAAAATATCGTACACTAAATTTTACACATAACCTTCGTGACTATTTATTGAATTTTTTAAACACCATAACTCAAACAAAGCGAAGCAACACCGAAGCCCAAGCATAGCGGTCGTCTACAGTAAAAAAAATAAACTAAAAGCATCAAAGCACTCAGCACTACTGCCATTTGACCAGACCTCATTTGAGTACGTCCACCGCAAATGGGCACTTGATATCAACTTCGTCTCTCTCCAGCTTGTAAAGAGTGATGGAAGGATCGTGATTCCATGAAATTTTGACGGGAAAGCTTCGTAAAGCGTAGATGTTGCACTGATACTGAAAGTTCAAATTGTTCAAATGCTTCATATACTCCTCCAATGACCTCTGAACTCGGACCCCCACTTCCGAAGGGAACTATGATCAGTTATACACAAGTATGTAGTCAAGTGCACAACCTAAGTTGTGCAAAGGATCCTTATCGATCGATTTCGTTCCAGCAGCACCGATGTATAGGTTATCGATCACTATAACTTCAGTGAAAGTTCGAACATATCATCTATTTTTTTGAAGTTTGAACTTTCTGTCTCGGCAGGTGAGGTGGTAGGCCTCCGTGTTAGACAGGGAGATGGGTCCGCAAACAGACACAGCTTTGCAGACGAATNCGCACCTCTCCAGACAACCTCCAGGGCTTTGAGAGTTGACAGTTGTATTATAGCTCATATAATCCGGTGAGAAATCTTCCATGGTAATAATGTTGAACGTACATAGAAAGGCTGCCTGCGCCTAGAACGAAGCATGACTCTCATGGGCTCACCATACCATACAACCCTGGCTGAAGTGAATAGATTTCTTAGTGTGGAACTGAAATTGATTAACCATTATTCTATTTTTATAGACTCCAATGACTGTAACAAGAACCTTTTTAAATAAAGTAACCTTTTTAATATTTAATTCAACCTAACCATGACTCGGGTTCAGTGTAGTAAATGATTCATGACTTGAAGTCGTGTTTTTTCCTTTATCCACCTATTCATATTCAGCGATCTACAATTACTTGCATTTCATATCAACTGCTAACTCTACTATAATACTTTTATAATTGACATATAACGCTCTTCGCTTTTTTGCATAAAAAATCAAACAAACACTTCATGTTTCTTTTCCCAATGACTGCAAATATTTGAAACAACGATCCCTTTGTTTCCCTGAATTTCTATGGAACATGCGTTCTTCCCGTAGTCAGCTATGGTAGGCAAACATCAAGGTCTTCTACTAATAAACTACAGCTAAAAATTTGAAAAGGCTCGAAAGGATTTTATTCTTCCGCTTTAATGGTAGTGCACTATGTGGGCATGAACGAATAATGCATTTAGGAAAATGTATTCCCAATATCGGACATTTTCTCAATTCATGCTTAGGTCGTCTTTCTCTACAGCCAATGCTTTGACAAAGAAGCAGTTATCCCAAAACTTATATGGTATATCAAAAGCATTGTTCTACTTTTGGAAACTCCGGTCACTGTAACAAGAACTAGAACATGTATAGACGCTATCCACTCGCTTCGTCATCTGCTATGCTTATTCAATCTATAGAGACTACAAACGTGCTCTTACTGACTCTACTGGAAGATTAAAACATTCCTTTCTCAAATATTTGTTATTTTTACAGTGTGCTCTAATATTTCATTGCGATGGCATACCTGAAAGAGAAAAAGAAACCACAGCAGTGGCGAAAGGAACGCCCGATGAGGAAGCATATACCCTAAATATTACGACTTACATGTCATTTCTGTTTGTATGTATCTGTTTGTATGTATCATCATGTACCATGCTGAACAGCTTGGGACCAGGAAACAGTTTTGAAAATGGTGATTATGAAACGAATGACAAGTAATTTGAAGGAAGCTGAAAGCGGCAGCTTATGATAGACGGTATCGTCGCGGCAGTTCGTTGGGTCACTCGAGTGCTACTAGAAGAATTTTAGCGGATGTCTGGAAAGGATAAGCTCTGTTAGGAGTCCCATATCACATTTCTAATCGTGGCGGTCTTTCTATACCCCTCCTCATTTGATATTAATTGTCGGCCGTGGCGGAGGTGATATACTCACAAGTGAAGCCCTATCACACACGCATAGCCACGGGTGCGAATCCCGAATCATGTACGCCTAGGCCAATCAAGCCTTCAGTTTCCCCGGGGTCGGGTGGGGGATTAGAGCACAGACACGAACATTGGCCACCCATTCCAATTCAAGGTAAAAGCCACGTACGCATCCAATCTGCCACTACATTTCTGAATGGAAGTCGAGTGTGGGAGCACTTCCTTCAGACATGGCTAATACTCAGACTCTTTATCATTTTTGTTGTATGTCGGCCGTGGATGGAAGGGAACTGGCTTGCCTATGTAGCTATCAATTTTGATCACCAATCAGAAAGGACGCATAGTATTATCTCACTTGCCTCACCACTTTTCACTTCTTTCTTTTTCATTTCACCACACTTTGTAAGAGGTGAAAAAGCCATTTCGACAAAGCTGTGTATTTCTTCATATTCAAGCACACAAAGAAGCGAAGATACGCATATAGACGCTAGCTCTGCTCAAAATTCTTTATAGAGTAGGAGAAGCGTAGTGAGATGATAAAAGGCTACCAGGGAGAGAATTTTTCATGAATGGTTATGCTCTTAAGGAGGAGCCATGTTTATGAAGTCTCTATGGTGAACGAGCAATCGATTCAGCCGCAGGGACAGGATTAGATTTATGATTTTCATTCATAGTTGATTAATTGAGACAAACGGTTGACCTTCAAGAGAAGCCTGTTTCTATGGGTTGAAAGGGCCATTGAGTTCGCTATGGAAAAATTGATTTGAATTTGATAATTGCCACGGTGAAACTGAAAGCCTATTCCTACTATGGGCACACAGAGTAGCATAGTTGCCTGCAAGGAAAACCTGAGGGGCAATCCCGCTCAATCCTGTACCATGAGCCATGAAAGCTCTAGTCAACGAATTTTTTCAAATTCTTTTTTTCATATTTCAGACAGGAAAGGTGCGGAATGGGCGTTGGCATGCCCTCCACCTCTGCTTACTGCATCCGATCTTGCGATATAAAGATCAAGAAGTTTTAAAGAGAACACCTTGAAGCTCGTACTGATTAAGTGTTTTCCGTTCATTGCCATATTTAACGGCTGTTCTCAGAAATTGGCAAGGGTGGTGTGTTGTGGAAAAACGCATAACATCCGAAGGGACTCAAAAACGTTGTAGGGTTTTCTGAGCCGGCGCCCACCTTCTTCACAAGGCTTTCGCATCACTTGCTGCGGTGAAATAATAGCAGCAATAAAAAACATCAAGGGAAAACAGTTTATAACAGAACAGTTCATAGTCTAGCGATTCAAAGTCGATAGTGCTGTTAGGCTTATCATTTTATAGTACCAACGAGCTAAGGCCGAGAAATCATCAGGAAGGCGAGATCTAGAAGGGTCTCGGTATCGTAAATGATAAAGGGATGGTACCAAACAGCGCAACCGCTAGTTGGAAATCTGCCGGGATCAAGCTTTGACTTCACTGTAAGGAACGTTGAACCACACCACGTTGACAAGCCGTCGATAATGAGAGTAACATCCACTGAAAGCTCGTAAACACTGTTTTGGGTTCCTAGTGGGTTCGTAATTCATTGTGCTTCCTTCAGCATAATTTTTGACAAAAATGCGACAAACGAAGGCTGATTTTACGATATTTTTGAAGCAAGCCATCCTCACATTCAAATTCGTCTTCAATGTCCTTTTCCTGAAAAATGCTCTTCACAATGAATGGTTCCAATCAAATGAACCACATTCAAAGTCCTGCCGATGCTCTCAAACCCTGAGAAGGGGTTTCTTGCAAAGTCGATCACTTCCAAGAACTTCGCAAAGGTTTCCGGGGCAACTAAGAGGTTAACAAAGTTGCTTCTTTGACTTTTCTAGTGAAGGTTTGTTACTAATACCGCATGCTCCATTGAATTCACAAAATGTGACGGTATTTTGGTATATTTCTTACAGCAGCTTATTCATGAATGAGTTTCGGTTAAAGAATAAATTGTTTACCTCAGCACTACATGTAATGGATCTACTGAGATTTATACATAACCATTCGTAACTCATCTATTTTCAAAAGATCGGTATCTATGAAAACGCATTCTTTGGTTCAGGAACGACTATGAAGCAGTGAATTATTATTCTTCATATCGTATGGACTGGGGTTACGACATAACTGAAGCCTACGGAAAATAAAAAAGCGTAGTTTCAGCATGTCTGCCCAATCGACCAAGCTTCATGTAAGCACATCCACCGCCAATGGGCACTTGGTATCAACTTCCTTCTCTTTCCGACTTCTAAAGAACTCTAGATGGGTAGTACTTCCACGAATAATTGACGGGTAGCTCTGTAGATTGTAGATGTAACAGTCGTGCTGAAAGTTCGAAGTGTTTAGTTGTTCTGATAAATTGTTCGGTACTTGTTCTGTTTATTGTATAAACGTTAAGCAATAAAATTTTCGGTCTGCATCAACTGTAGCGCTCTAGTTGCTGAATAAATCGAATTCAAAGAACGTAGGTAAAACTGCGAATGAGTCATCCAGAGCACGTGTCGATCGGATGGCCTGAATCTGGCTCTCTTTTTTGTGATAAATACAAGGTCTAGCCTGAGGCTGATGCTCTTCCGAGCAGTAAAGATGGTATTGGTCGCAAATGACAGCAGTCGCCACCAATCATTGCCATCTAATTGATGTACAATTCTAGAGTGGTCGATAGCGACCACTTTCCTTACAATCGGTTTTTCACGTTTTCCTGTTCTTGCCACTCCACTTCCTCCTCATGGTTGGACTTTCTATATCTGAAGAGACTGCAGGTATCATTGCAGGGTACCCATAAGGAGGCTATCGATCACTATAAACGCTGCAGCGGAGGTTCCAATATATCACCACAGTCTCTGAAGTTTGATCTCTTTTCCGGAAGGGAAGGAAGGTATGGCTTTCGTGTTAGACAAGGAGATGTTCAGCAAACAAAGACAATTACGCAGACGAATGTGCTAAACCAAATGGGCTCAGTGGGGTAAGAAAAGAGCTGGATTAAATCCTAGTCAGCGAAATCCTCTGTTTCCAACTTCTCTCATGCTTTAACCCCGGCATAGATGTTATGATACAGTATTCATGTGCCGTCCGAGGTTGTTAGGTGGAACAATTTATTAGTCAGCGGCCTAAAGTTTCGACGTCTTCGTCTTCTTCAGAGGCCAAAGTTCCACCGCTCGAGCGGATATAAAAAAAAGACATAAAAATCCGCTGTAGCCACGGGCGACTGTCACTAGTGTTCGCTACTGACAGTCGCCCGTGGCGACAGTGGATTTTTATATCCGCTCGGGCGGTGGAACCTTGGCCCCTAAAGAATACGAAAACGTCGGAACGTTATGCCGCTGACAAATGAATTGTTCCATCCAACAACCACGGACGGCACAAAAGTATTTCAATCATAAACAACTATGCCGAGGTTAAAGCAAGAGAGAAGTTGGAATCTACCATTGCTCGTTATCCTACTATACAAGATTAAAAATTCTTACTCTGTTCAAAGAGGTCTCAGTATGCGGAGAAAATAGTCAGGAGCGGCTGAAAGAGAGGTGAATTTTTTTCATAGTAGAAGGGGTCTGCATTGGGTAAACGGGGCTATGACTGACTTTCGGATGCCTTCGGAGCGGTCCCAGCATTTGAATACGGAGAGAACCATATTTTTCTGATGCATCAAATATTCCGCTGACTGATACCATCGCAGATGAGCGGTCGTGGATGTACAATACTATATCCTGTTGGGTTATGCACGTGTTAACGTGCATAACCCAACTGGTCGGTCATATAATATTAATACTGACTGATGCGAAGGGGTTTCAGTGTGGAACTTAAGTTGTAAAGTATGTTATACAGAATTATAAAAATCATTGTAAGAAATAGATATGGTCATATCTAAGCCGTTATTCTGTTGTTGTAATTTCCGGCTGAAAACCTTCAAGTGAATCCACTACAGCATAATAGATATGTTTCAACGATCTTGAAGGCTTACTTCTTTCACTGTCAAATTTCTTGGTACTTCACACTAACTACTAACTTTACAATTTTTTTCTCGTTTCTACCCGTGTTTCAATTACTTTCCTGCAGAAAATCATTCCTGTGAGATTATGAAAATACGTGTAGAAAATTGTATTCGTAATAGCTTCTGTACTCCGAGGAAGAAGAAAACTCGAGACCACGTCACCTCTAGTTTAAAAAGTTTTCCTTATTTAATTTTTGTCTGAAGAACAGTTATTACATCGCTGTTAGAGGCTACTGCAGCTGCTTTCCTTTTCAGGGTACGATCAAAAAGACAGACATCCCTATTGGATGTGTAGGCATAATCACTTGAACAGTTCACTAAAAATTTGCAAACAAGCATTGCTTATGAGGATTCGGAGACTCGTTGGTGAGCTTCAAGACTTCGTATATCGCTCCAGAAGACAGTATTTTCTCGCCTGTCGCATTGAGGGTTCGAATCCAGGATCAGTATCCGCCTATCAAGCCTTAACTTTTACCAAACTCGTCTGGGAGGATAAAAGCACTGACTTGGACATCGGCTGGCCACCGCAAGTCACTGTAACGGCCACTTAAACACTCATTACGTTACTACGATTCTGAATGGAGGTCGAGTGCGGGGACGTATCTTTATGAAGGGATTGATTAATGCTCCGAATACCCTTTATCTTTTTATGCTCCCTTTTCATTTTCAGCTTTATTTCTGGAACTTTTTCTTTCGAACCTATTGCGACGTTTCCACTGAATAGCCAACTGATCCCCTTGCTGTTCTATGCTTATAGGGATTTACGTAATACCAACATATGTAGCTCCAATTTGGAGTTTCACCAGATGACAACCAATTGATACCGTATGGAACCCCACCGCACGACTATTATAGAAACAACGTTACTCGGATCGTAGATCGTCCTTCAAGTGGCGGGAGGAATGCGATTGTCTTAATATTCGTTAATAATGCTGAAGCGGTAATACAGTGTCAAGCTTGTCACTGCATTCAAGCGTGAAGATACTGCCTAACAATAAAGGGCATGGCGAGACCTTACCATAAAACCTAATAAATTCAACTTTACTTTCTGGCTACCTTTCTAAATCGCATCTACTTATTGGTAGACGCGTAATTGTTTGATATGACGATTTCAATCCGCGCTGATTACTACGGAACACTGTCTTACACAGAAAGTAATTCGAGGTAAGTTTTTTTCTATATTTACTCAAAGTGCCCCTTACACAACCGGATTTCCGTCAGGGTTATCCTTTACAAGCACCTGTTTTCACTAGTTCCGAGATCCCTTACGTTTCACGAACTCTGCCCACCTTTTTGCTCCCTCTCCGCTTCATGCAATTTTTTCCACCGATCCTTCTCATCTTTTTGAGATATTTCAGAATGCTGCTATCTTTGAGCTTCATTCCACCTGTTGGAATGGAAAAGATTTGAAATAGTAGGGATTTTTGCGAATATGAATGTCATAAGCTGTCACGCGCATACATACGAAGCACTTCCTAAATCGCACTACACCGACCAAATTTGTCAACAATTTCAACATTTCAGGTACTGAGGCATCATCGTGCCTTCCTATGAAAAACCTTAACTTCCATGCGCTCGCGAGGATCAGTTTTATCGGCAAAACTTTGAAACAGCAGAAGCTCGTAGTGGACTATGGTATGCCTATCGCCGCTATTCATTGCGTCCGATCTTCCGAAAAAGACTCATAGAAAGAGAACTTTGGAGCTTGTCCTGACTAGGTTTTTCCTGGCAAGTGCTAGTAATGCCTCGCTGTACTTAAAAATCTGGCAAGGGTGATGGGTAAAACGTTCACGTGACGGGACCCGAACCCTTTGTTGGGCTTTTTGAGGCGCATAATTCGCCATCCTTACCAGTTTTTCGTATCACTCGCTGATTTGAAATTTCAGGAGTAACCGAAAACAGCAAGCCAAAACGGTTATTCAAAACAGTTGATAACTTTCTAGTTGAAGACTGATAGCGGCTGAGCGGCTCATCACGTTATACAGATTTAAAAAGCCAAGGCTGAAAACCTATTCGGAAGACGGGTTTAGAGGAGTCCAGGTATTGTCAATGATATAGAGCATTGTGCCATGAAGGCGCAAGCTTGACTACAAATCGGCATCATTCGAAGTTCTCTGAAGCACACTACTTCACTTACTCAGGAACCCCTATTATGTAAATTACTTTCGCTGATAGCTAGGAAACATTGTAGTGGCTTGTCTGTCTCTTTGCTCCGTTCTGCGTAGTTTTCGACAAAACTACAACAGAACGAAGAAGAATTCTGTTAAAAAAGTTTCACTCTCGCATTAAAAATCGTTTCTAGTGCCAATGCCCTGTGGGAAGAATCGCTCTTTGCCATGAATGGCTTCAACTTAATGAGACATATCGAAATTTCTGCCAACCCTCTCAAACCCCAGTCGAAGGATTCCTTGGCGAATTCGGCATTTTGGAACATCGTGAAAGATGCTGGGGATAAGTAGGAGGCTGGCAAAACATACAGTGCTAACTAGCAAGTACCATATGCTCTGTCAATCTTGCAATAATGTGTTACGAAATATTTCTGATAGCAATTTATTCATGAATGGGTTTAGGGTGAGTAGGATTCATGCATGAATCCTGGGGAACAGCGAACGGTAATTTGTTTATAGCTGCTTTACACGTAATGGAACGGCATTAAGGTTTGTACATAACCATTCGTAACTCATTTACTTTTGAATGTGCAATCCTTAAGAAAGCGCATTTTTTCAGTTTAGAAATCACTCTAAAGCGACGAATTTTCATTAAGCATATCGTATGAACTAAGCATACAACATAACGCATTCAAGTTTATTCAGTAATACCGTAACCCAAGCAAAGCGAAGCACACCGCAACCCAAGCTCTATAGTGAAGTCGTCTATAGTGAAGAAAAAAAAATGAAAACGTAGCTTCAGCATGTCGGCCGTTTGACCGAAGCTCATGGGAACAAGTACATTGCTAACGGGCACTTGACATCGACTTCCTCTCTTTCCAATTTGTAAACAACTTCATTTGGGTTGTTGTACCATATAACATTGTTGGGAGAGCTTCGTAAGGTGTAGATGGTGCATTGGTACTTGTAGTTCGAAATATTCAGTTGCGTCGAAGGAGAGATCTGGTATTCGTTTTGCTCATTGAGTTAACTTTCAGCAGGAGAGTTATTCAGTTTGCTTCACTGTACTGCTCTAGTTGCAAGTAAATAAAAAAAANNNTTCAGTTGGCCTAGGCGATTGGGATTTGATCCGATCTGCCTTGAATGAAGCACACCGCCACCTGTTAGATATGTTGATTAGGACCAAAGCTGGATGAATAGGTAGAAACACCGATTTGACCAATGACTGGCTTTGNTTTTTTTTTTTTTGATAAAGTCATCGTTCCTGCCCGACACGTGATGTCCTCTCGAATACAAAAGAGAGCATTTAAATGCCAACAGACAGCTGTTTAATTCACCATTAATTGGTAGCGACTTTTTCTAATAGGTTTTCAAATTTTTAACATAACAGGGCAAATAGGCAATTTACCGTATATAAAGATATCGAATGACCGGTGTCGATCGGATCAGTAGTGCCGGTAGGTAAGTTATCGTTAACTCAAAACTACAGCAGAGTTTCCAAAATATCACCTCTTTCGTTGATATATGGAAGGAAAGTAGAACTTCCGTGTCAGACAGGAAGATGGATCCGCAAACAGTCACAACTACTCAGTCGAACGGTAGAAAACTTACATTGGGAAAGCGTAGCATCACACCAACCATGGCGCACTCTGGGAACTCATCGGAGCACATCTTCAGACAATCTCCATAACTTCGGGTCTGGGTGTTATGGTATTCGTTGATATAATCCCATGATACATTTCCAACCGTTGTTAGCTTGAATGTGCAGAAAATGCCTGGATGCGCCTAGAACGAAACTCTTCATCGACGTGACTCTTCATCTATTCTCCATATCATATAGCGTTAACTGGAGTGGAATGATTTTTCAAGGTAGAACTGAAATTGAAATAGATAAAGCAAAAATTTACCAAAATTTCCGCAACAGTTTAGCTGCTAATATAGAGACTATTACTATATTTCTGTGAACTTGACTTACTGTAGCAGGAACCATCACCTGAGCTAACCATGATTTCGTTAAGTTGGTTAGGTGAATGTCTCAATGATCTTGAAGTCTTAACATTTTCGCAATCAAATTATTTCATGTTTAATGGATTCGATCATACTCGCAGTTCGCATTAACTAAATAATAGCTTTACCATGCTTTTTTTCTTTGTAAGAACTGTGTTTTATTTGCGTTTTCCGCTGAAAAAATATTTTCTTGCGCCTTTATTCAAATGTATGTATAAATTTGCACTCATAATAATGCCTACACTTCTATCAAAAAGGCTGTTGGGTCAAAAAACGGCTCAGAGATTGTAAACATCGTGTGCCACACCCAGAATCGGACGACTCCTAGCGGCATTGTAAAGGCTGCACCATTCAGAAGGGATATCTATGGAAATTCGAACAATTTGACCTTTGAAACGAGAGAGCAAATGAAGATTAGTTGTAAGCATTTTAGACTTCATATAGCCAGTTCTTTGAGCAATTGCAACAACTGGAATCTCGACCAAATACCTCATCCCAAGCGTTTTTAAACTTTACAACCCCCCTATTTTCACTGCGCCGGAAATACAACTGGAATACGTACGGAAGTTATCTGACTGTCCCTTTGTCCCCTATCTAATGGCATACCTGCAAACAGAGAAGAAACCACAAAAATGGCGAGGCGAGGACTAGACGAGGAAGCATTTACCCTGAATATTGAGAACATTTTCGTTAATTTTTACTGGAATTCCGGAAATAGTAACCAAATCAGTAAAACTCCAGTAACTGTAGCCTCCTACACCATGCTTGTCCGCTTGAAATCAGGAAACAGATTAGAAAAATCGTAGTAATGAACTTAATGGCAAAGAAAATTGTAAAAGAACACCCATGTAAAAGAACAAACGATGCCTGTTTGGCAGGTCCTTCGCTTTCTTCGAACGGTACTGGACGGGATAGTGCCTCAAATTTCTAGCTTGGGTCAGTTCTGTCTAGAGCTCAGCATTTCACCTTCACCCATGGTGGCTCCCACTATCTCCCTTCACCTCTAGTATCATGTGTCGGGCATAGAGGGGAAGGTGGCCTGGCAGATATTCATCTTGATCACGAATGAATGGACGATTGCAAGCGACCCCACCTGCGACCCTAAGCGGAGCAAATGCCCTGTTTCTCAACTTGTGCACTTCTTTATATTCAAGAGCGAGTACAAAAGGGTGAAGGAGAATACAAAGCAGCAAAGTCTGCGCAGCATCTCCTGCAGAGTGGAAAATGTTTTGTGAAATGAAGAAGGTCACCAGGGAGAACGCTTTAACATGAACGGTTATGATCTTAAAGAGAGGCCAACCTCAATAGAGTTTCTATGGTGAACGAGCAATTAAATTCGCCATTAAAAAATCGTTTGAATCTCATAAATGTTACCGTATTTTTCTGTGTGGGCTAATGGAGGAGAATATGGCATTGGAAAAACCTGGACACCAATCGAATTTTATCTTAAACCATCGGCAATATGTTTTTTTTTTTGAAAAGTGAGACTTTCGAGGAAACCCATCGAGGATTTTATTCATCCTACCACTTCAGGAATTTGACAGTTTATAATGAACGTTTGGTTTTTCTTGCTTTGCTTTATTTTTGCTTCTTTGTAAACTGAGATTTTGCATTTTCTCTGTTTTTTTCCTATTAGGCTTTATGCCTTGAATTTTTTCACATATTTTGATGTTTCCAATAAATAATGACCCCCCCCCTCACTCCCCCCTAAATTGCTTGGCCTCGTGGTGTTTTATATTTGTCGGAAATTCTGCTCCCTTACGTGATACATCAACATGTGCAGATTCAATGATAGCCAATGAAACTACGCCTGTAAACAACCTCCCGAGGTTCTGACCAAATGGCGACCAATTGATACTGTGGGGAAACCCCATCGTAGGACTATTTTGGGAACAGGGGACCCTCGGATCGTAGATCATCGTTCAAGAGACCGGAAACAATACGACTAGTATACGATGACTAATTGTGGCTACAACGTTACTACGTTGTCAAGCCTGATACGGTATTCACACAGAAGTACTGCCTAATTGTGGGGAACAAAACGAGACCTTATACTGAGACCCAATGAACTCAACCTTCTGCTACTAGCAGTCATTCCGACATTCTACCATGAGTATGGGTATGCGCGTACTCATTTGATATGGTGATTTCATCTCATGCCAGTTTACTACGAAACGGTGGGGCAGTGATGTCTGGCTAAGATTGATTTGTCGGCAACTTCTTGTACGCGAATTGGGAATTTGTTCTCTCCTAGGTGGCATTGGGTTCATCAATTACAATCAACTGCTCGAGTAAGCGCTCTAAAATTGTAAAAACCAGCGCTTCTATCAAGCAATTCGGTCAAATTGGTAGTAACCTTCACAGAAAGGAGCAGCAAGTGGTTTTGTCTACATAGGAAATCCTGCTATGACGACCGATCCACGATATTGCTCCGGATAAATTTAATTTAACGGTGATAAGATTCGTCTCGAATGGACGGCACCAGCCGATACCCGAAAGTAATGGTCGTTTCCGATGATAAGTAACTATCCCTACCATGTCGCTTCCTCTGATGGTTCAGATGTCTGATTCCCAAGTAATTACCTTGCTGACTCTGTGGTATGTAATGCTACTTTCAGCATGTTGACATTGTGAAAACCTAGATTATATGGGCCATATTTCACATTTGGCTATCGAAATAAAGGAACTAGTTTGATGCTGTTCATGTCCTAAAGTCTAGGAAAGAAAGTAGTAAGGCATTCAAAACGTGATTTGATTCCGTTCAATCTTTGTGGTATTACTTCAGGAAAACCCCGACATGAACCATTATCATTGGTAGTTTATTACACCCTGACTGGTCGGTGGACGGATGACGTCGATGACGATAGTGATATGTCCGCGCTTGAACGATAAATCAATTTGTGGTCTGGGTTTGGTAGTTCTTCCGATTTTTATGACCAATCGTTAGACCTGCTTCAAGCCCAAAGCTCCCATGCCTATTCTGCGAATGAAGTAGCGACTTTGGAAGTATGGAAGATTCAGTTGGCCTAGGCGATTGGGATTTGATCCGATCTGGCTTGAATGAAGCACACCACCACCTGTTAGATAGGTTGATTGACTAGGGCTAGATGGATAGGTAGAAACACCGATTTGACCAATGACTGGCCTTAGAGAGAATGTGGAGAAATCAGTTTCACTTAGAGGAACCTTGAAAATCTGAATGATGATCCATTGCATGGCGCATCCCTGAAATTTCAAAACCAGCTCTTTTTTTTTATTGTGATTCTAATAACGTTGCAAGATATGCGCTTTGGTTTCTTATCACAAATGACGTTGTTTTTTTGTTGGTCTGTCTATATTTAACGAAAAACACCAATTGTAAAAGACTAAAGATGACAACAGCTCGAACCACCAACACCAATCTTCGCCCTCGCTTTTTTTGTATTCTTAGAAATAAGAGACTTGAGTCTGGGAGAACCCGTGCATTTCACGAGCACTGATAAGCGCCTTTACAGAAAGCTATTGGTATAGTTTTTCGAGGTTCACGAAAAGCAAGGGTGAATAGTGGCTTCTGATTAATTCCTCCATCGTCGTACACTAGGTCTTCAGCAGGCACCGTAGAGTTTGCTGAATGGAATCTTCGCATGATTGGTCGTCCGAGGCCTCATCCAAAGACGATGTACGGTGAATTATGGGGCTAGTCGGAGTCCATTTCAGTATTCATTCAATATTATTACATAATATTCATATAATCAGACCTGCCTAGTACTGAAACCTGTTTAGTATCGAATAATCGAGGCAGGGAAACGGACTATGTGTTCAACCTGAGCACTATTCAAATCTGAGGGCCATCTCGGTTTGATTCAGTCACTTATTTCAGCCAAGAGAAATACGAGAAAGTCCGCTAACATCCAGGAAACTATGATAATCTCAGTACCTACGAAAAAATTCTCCCAATCGGTTTTGTGATTAGCCTTCAGACAGAGCAAAAGTGAACAAAAACAAAGTGTATTTCCAGCTTGATAGACTACAACTGACTCAGCTGATTTACGCTTCGTTAGGGAACACAGCCCGCTTCATGATAGAGACTTAGTCTCCCAAGATGAGAGGAGATTGTGTGGGCGGTCACGGATAGTGTTCTATTGACTAATGAGTGATTCTTAGTCTCGGTTCGCACCAATGCGCTATAAGACTTATGACACTTCGCAATTGTTTTCATAGATTCGTCTAATTTCTTCGTATTTCAAAATGGAGCAATTCTGAGGTAGGGCTATGTGGGGCCTCCCAAGCCTAGTTCACATATTTTTTTACTCATTCTTGTAATATATCTTTCATAAAATTTCACTCTATAGGGCTCTTGAACTCCACAATAGGTATGCCGACGGAAAAAAATGACCTTTACTCTTTCGAGATGATTAGAACAGAGTAGATACGAATGCACCGCTTCATAGATAAGAGACTATCAGGAACAGGGGCGACAGCGTCTAGACCAAATGGCTGTCTTTATGCATTTTCATGACAGTGCAAGTGTTGGACAAGGATCGGCACTTGGGAACAGGGAACAACTAGTGCAACAACTTATGTATACCAATGTTGTATGCCCTAAAACCAATAACAAAGGCTGCACTAGGTCTTCTTAGCCTATTTACAATAACATAAATCGTTTCTGACACCATGCAAGGGTGAAAACGTTAGAGCACAGCAATTTTGCTGGTTTGACATCCCAAGGGTAAGTTCTGGGTATTGATCATTCTCCTTTCGAGGTATGTCCTTTCATCCGACGTTTGATCGAATTGCTTTTTTCAGACGAATCGCTATCGGAAGATCGGTACCGATTGATACCTTCTGAAGATCATTTGTATTATAGAAGCTTCGGTCGATCCACTAATTACCAAACCAGGATTAGTTCCTCGAGTTATGCAGGCAGGAACAGTCCTGTAGCAGTACAGAATCTCGATCACTACTTTTTCCACAACTCTTTCAATTCCGATTTGACAAGTCTGTCTCAGAAGGTAGGACGAGGTAAAACAGGCTGACAGGCTCTCGGTCTATACAATTTATAATCGTAAAAATAGCTATATTCTTCGACAAGACCTATTCGGAGCACTTTTTTCAAAAATTAATGACTACCTGCAACTCTTATGCAACACTCATTCCTGTTGTAGAACTCGAATAAAATTTACTGATATTTATCTATGTACAACAATTTCTTTTCAATGTCACAAAAACGAGCTATATCTTAGTTTTTATGAAGCCCGGAAAGTTGATCTATTCATTTTTCGGATCATCCTCCGATGAGGATTCTTCGCTTTTCCATGAATTAATGACCATCGTCTCTCTGATCTGTTTCCATGCTCTGTCTTGAAGTCCTTTAAGGCCATGGATAAGACGCATAACTGAAATGAGAAAATCATTGATAGACAGACATCATTACGCTAAGACAGCCATCATCCGATTACTATTCCTATCTATCCTACCGTATACTGGATACCGGTTTGCTTTATGCATCGCCTATCACAATGACATCATCGTCCCCGTCTTCTCCCCGTCTCGTTTTGGTCACGTTTTCTACGACAACGCGCAACTGAAAAGAGTTTTAGGCGAGTTATTCGGTTGTCTGATATCGTTCAGTATAGTTGGATCGTTTAACGGCTTGTCTCAGCTTCATAAAGAGAATATTTATAAAAAATGAGAAAAGTCATTCACAACTGGAAAATGTGAGGGAAAAAATCTAATGATTTCGCAGCTCTTGCAGCGTTCTCGCTACGATATTTACGATCATTTTGGACCAAAAACGATCGAGTACAAGGGTGACTAAACTAAACCGTGAGATATGGGGCTTAATGAGGGTCACATATCTGTTTTATCCCCTTGATGATCGAGATCATAAAGCCTGCTCACACACAGCTGTAAGAAGTTCCAATCCTGACCGGGGTGTCGTTCCAGCAGTGCTTAAATGGAACAAGTATGGATTAACAAACCTTCCAATTAGTTACGTTGTTTGAAAGTAAGCCGAATGCATGCCTCGCTCTAGGGAATTTATATTTCACAATCAATTGATTAAGATCAGTTCATTTGTTCATTATCTGACAAATATTCTTTTTTATTACACTTCGACTGCATCTTGCCTATCTCAACATTGAAGGAAACTACGTTCGAGTAAGAAAAACCGCGATTCTGTCAAATCGATCCGTCTTCGAAATTCAGCTGCTTGCCAGCGACAGAACCGAGATTAAATGAGAGACGTTGTTCGAAAAACAAAGGAAAAACAGCAATGAAAAAGATGACCACCTTGGCCTATCGCAGTATCCTACGCCCTCTATGAACCGATACGTTTCATCGAAAGGGAACACCGAGCTCTCCACAGTAAACGGATTGTGGTCAAAAACCGAGAAAGGAACTTGGTTCGAATTCTTCTGTGGTGACATAAGAAATGAGTCTTTAATTGCTAGCATGAGATCCGCTTGGGATTTCGTCTTGCCCAGCGATTTGAACTCAAACCTATGAGCACAACTAAAAGTTCTTTATGGTGACAATGGTGATAATAACAATATGGCATTATATACCATAAATAACACATGTATGACTGAGAACTTGTTCGCAGAAATTTCAAAAGTCACGCAGCATTCACGTGCTACACTCAGGGTTGAACCCAACCCAGGTCAATTGCGGTTCATCTTTTCGGAAGTATCAATATAGGGGCCCAAAAACTGAGAGCTGACTAAATGCTGCTTCTTTAGTTACTGCAAACACAATTTCGAAAAACTCGACCCTTATGATGCCCTGAAATGATGCATTGGTGTAATACATTCCTTTTTATGCAAGATGGTGAATTTTGGGCGTCGGACGGTGATCGTACCAGTAATTGTGTCTCCCGCGCCAGCGTGAGCTTTATCTCTGTCACTACCGAGGCTCTACTTGGGGTAGCCTTCTAATTTCTTATTTATTTCTTTATCACTATATTACATTACCATGTTATTTTCGCTTCATTATTTACTCATTAGCTTATAAGTACTGCAAATTTACAGAACCATTTTCCCTTATTATTTTAAGTCAGACCATTCAAATGGGAATCAATACATTCCGATGGCTAGACGATTCCAAATACCGGACGGAAGACAAATGTGCGGAGTACTACTGGGAATTTGTTTGAATGTCACTTTTTCGCCGTTCTCCACCACCTATAGAAAAACCAACAACGATGAACGAACACTAAAGGGACGGATTTCCATTTGAATTCATCATCCCTACGTGACCATCGGATACGGTGGCCTGCAAATTTGCGTATTATGAGGAATCACCTGTTTACGCCCAGTTCAATGCACGTTTGTATCCCGTTGCAATTTCTTTTTTTGGTATACTGTTCTTTGACTTTGATTAATCGCTTCTGAATATTTTTTCCTCTCATAAACCGGCGTCTGTCCCAATATTATCACCTGCACCCCCGTTCTAAGAGGATATTTAATGGCCCCTGCGAAATCTATTGGAAACAGCATGTGCCTGTCATTTGAACGTTCCGATGGAAATATCACTTGGTCGAATAGGGTACACGTGAAATTCTACAGCCGAGGCGCACCTCAGTAAATCGTTTTTGTACGGAAAAGTAAGAAATGCCATCGTCAGTGAAGGTCGTTCGACTG